>VYZR01121283.1:89862-107656 GCA_013400675.1 Oxylabes madagascariensis
GATGAAATAAAAAGTTATGTGCAAATGAACAACCCAAAAACATTACACGACATGTGTCACAAGCCTATCAGTCAATACACCTTTCAAAATTCTTTCATGGGACTCCTCAGGCAGAATCACAACTGTCTATTCCACAAAACAGGTTTGTCAGATTCACAAAGCAATTCCTTGTACAGTCCACTATGTGAGTCTGTACTGCCTATCAGCTCTATCTCAGGTAACTGCTGAAAGGCAACTTCAAAAAGCAGTGGATTTTTTCTGCTCTACCTCTACAATCTCTACATGTTTTTATTGTCAGCTCTTCAAGATTCAGAAGCAAATTTCATCTGCCTTTGCTCAAGCTGAATATGCTTCCGTCTCACACAAGATTTCCCTGGAATAAAGTGCTAATCAAAACAAGTGAAGCTGGTAGACTGCACCCCTACAGCTATTTCACTGTAGTGACAGCTTAGCTCTGTTACAAGTGATAATTTTTTTTCCCTTTCTAAACCACCATTTGCAGCTATTGCTTTTTTCAAAGTGATGGAGCCAGACTGCATTTTAGTTAGAAGTTATGTTTTCCACTCCTTAATCTGAGAGGAACTGTCCCTTGTGCTAACTGGAAACTTCCCTAAATTTTTCATGCTAGGATATATGAAATCCATTTCTTTCACTCCTGGAGATCCATGATTCTGGCTGGCTTTCAACAAACAGAAGTTCTAAAGAAATGACATCTTTCAAGCCACTAGAGTGTGCTCCTACAGAGGCTAATGAAGAAAAACATTCCATCTTTGATGTTATTTAGAATCGCAACTTACTTTTTTTAAAACAATAATTTGTAGAACACAGAGAAGTGTTGGTTTTTACCTGATAGGGTAAAGCTGACCAACTTCCTAGAGTGCTGGGCTCCAGAAGCACCTTCATCCGTGCCTTCTACTCCCATCTGAAGAGAAGAAAAAAAACGAATATACCACAAAAGTTTTCATCATCTTTATACATGCCTGAGGATGACAACACAATTTTAAGGTACTATGCTAGGGAAGGATCTGACCAAATACTGTCTATTACCACAGACAGGCTCAGCCACAGCATTAGTTTACAGCAAAATATCTATTATTTATGTCACACAGTGCTAATATGCCAGTAGCCCAAATCTTCCAAACATAACATGTACAGGCTAATACACGTGCAGAAATATTAATCAGAGAAAACCTGTATCTTTTAAAGCTTTCCCTTTTGTAAAATAACAAACAACAGTATGGATTTGTAATACACATCAAAGCACTGAGCTGTCCAGTGACAGCATATGTAATTTTTGTCACTTTCCACAAATAGATAATTTAGTGTGCAACAAAAAAAAAGCAAAGAGATCAAAGAGAGACTAAAAAAGCTTTCAGTTCTATTAACAAAAGCTCCTTTTAAACAGAAAAGCGCATCACACATCTAAATATAAATGTGGTCTAAAAGCTTATGCCTCACAGATTTTGAGGTTTGGTTTCCACTGAAATCCCTCATTAGGTAAAGCACTACTTCAGAATAAAAGTTTCTCATGTATTAATGTCTGTCTCTTTCAACTAGCAGACGGATTTGTCTTTAAAGACAGAGGAGATGTGCATCCAGCCGAATAATCTATCACGGAGACATCAATGGAGAGATCTTTGAAGACAAATGGTTCCTTGGGCAGGCACTGCGCTCACTCCTAAGCAGGAGAGTGACACAGTGAAAGTTTGAGCCAAACACAGCGCTGAGGATTAATACCAATGACAGAACAGGATCTGATCTGTTGAATGATGCAAATAAGCTGAATGAAAATGGGCACACCTGTGTGCATAGATGAAGAATGTGAGGCAGCCCTGAGCAGCTGAGCAATGGTTTGAAGTCACCAGATGGATAAATGACTCCGGAGCTGCAGTAGCCACAGGGAAGCTGCTTTGCATTCATTGAACATGTAATCATTCCTTTTTATATTGCTTTAAGCTACTTAATAATATAATGTCAAATACTTCCCACGATGATCAGCAAGCACAGTGGAATTTCATTGGAATTAGCAAACTTGTGGATTTTTCCAGACAAAGTGATGAAGAAACAGCCATGATGTTGGAGCCTGACACCCCTGTGGGCCTCAGCGGACTTGTGAGGGGACACACTGTGCCAGCAAGCACTGCCACTCACCAGCCAGTCCATTCCCTCCCCTCACTGCTGGCTTCATGGGCACTTCCCACCTCTCAGGGCAAGACAAGTCTCGCCAGAGTGCTCAGAACTATCCCTTTTCCACCCAGCATGACATTATTGTGCCAGTGATTTTATACGGATGCATAAGCAGTGATAGGTGGTAGCAAAATTATGAAGGCATCAAAATCAGTGAGTTAATTCCAGCTGGATCAGTGTCCCCTTGTCTACAGACACACACCATGGAAGGAGCGAGGGATGCATCCCACTGTGATAGTGATGCTGTCCAGCTAAGGCCACAGGAATGCTGTGTATTCCAGTTTCTTCTTTTGGGCTTATTTCAGCACACACTGTTTTCCTTGTTAAAAATGCTACTCATCAACCCAAAGGCCTTCCCCATTCTATACCTATTTTTCTGCTACAAGTCAGACTCCATTTGAATAATAAAATTTTTATTGCTAGTCATAACTTCATGTCACAGCAAATAGAATTTGTCCACAATTCAGCTATAATAACATGAATGGTGACAGTGTTCCCTAGCAGTTCCATGACTTTTCTATATAACCTCTTTCTGTTCCATTATGATCTGAACAGCAGTTTCAATTCTTCTGCACCAAGTGAAAAATTTCTTTCCAGCACACACATAGAGTTTTGCAGCACAAAGGCCATCTCATCTGATGTAACACAGTGTTTCTGAATGCTCCTTCAGACCTTTTATCTCCCCTGAGCCAAAGTAACACAATAGAATGTTAGCTGCTTATCCAAAAATATGATGGACTGAAATACCTGGTGTGATACACCATCAGTATGAGAAAATCCAGCAAGTGAGGAATATATTGCACCATGAGAAAGGGGAGTGAGTACACCATGACTCTCTTACCACTTCCTCCAACAGCATTTCTTTAAGAACAGACAGAACCAGTACCAAGAGAACCCAGTGATCTCTACTGCACAGTGCTTAAGCTCAACACCAAACCCATGGAAATGCAGTGAGGCTTTAATGTTTAACAATAGGTTTACTTACACATAACTAATGCAGTATGACATTTTTAGGAAGTATCATCTGAACTGTCATACAACATTCTCATCAGGAAAACTAACAACTCACTATTTCTGGAAGTCTGCACTGTTAACGCAAACAAAAATTTTTATATAAAATAACCCCTTCCAGCAGGTGTGTGAATTCTGAACAATACCCAGGACCCTGCATTACCTTTCAAAGGAAGGAAATTTAAACAGCAAAAGCTGGTAAAAGCCTTCAAGAATTACCATGACTCTGAAAGACAGATCTTCAGGTAGCTACCAAATAATTAAATGCATACTCAGATGACAAAAGTTCAGATGTCCTTTTGTTCAATGAATCTCAAAACTACTGGTGGATAACATGATAAGGTCAAGAAAATACCCAAGTTCAACTGGTTTCTCCATTCAGTATAATCACTCTGCTTCTCATTAATGACTTAGTGCAGCATGGAGCCCATTCTAAGGCTTATTTTGTGATGCATTTTTTCCTCTTGTTCAAAATCAGACTACCTTACTGCCTTTAGTTTATAAATTGATATTAAAGACCATAGCTGTCAAGCTGATTAGCTATGACACATTTTCTCCTGTAAAATATCGAGTTTGTGTGCATCTGTGCAACTGTTACTCATAGTGAGATCTAAAAAAGATCTGAAAAATAAATGATGCAATCACCTAGGTTTGTAATTCTAAGAGAAAACCCCCACACATTTGGTATATTAAGATATAAAGTCTAGTATAGCACATTTAGTGTCAGATAACCATTGCATGCACTTGAATATAATACACAACACTGAAAAAGCACAAGTTCAGAATAAAAACTATTCAGTCTGAGTAACTTTTGCTTTACTGCATCTTCAACGCTGCAGTTGTCAGGACATCACCCTGACAGTTGTGATCTTAAATATTTGGCAGCTAACATCGACGAATCAAATGCACTGTGAAATTTGCTGAAGCTTAGCTGAAGAGCTAACCTGTTAGATAAATCACTTGCAGCAAAAGCACCGTGGTACAAGTTTGGAAGCCTTTTCTGCCACTGCTTTAACAACTATTCCACTACTACTTAAACAACTGAAAAAGCTCCTCTTAAACAAGTCTCATAACACAAACACAGTAAGGCAATACTCAATAATC
Source organism: Oxylabes madagascariensis (assembly GCA_013400675.1). Taxonomy (NCBI): domain Eukaryota; kingdom Metazoa; phylum Chordata; class Aves; order Passeriformes; family Timaliidae; genus Oxylabes; species Oxylabes madagascariensis. Next base: position 94,165 of record VYZR01121283.1, read on the forward strand.
AGGGAATTACTAAATTTCAATGGTATATGAATACTCAAAGAATTCAGTAATTTTTGCAAGAGCAGAGGTTTTGTCCAGTTTCATTTATACTAACAATTGCTATCTCTGCAACAGTTTTATACTGAATATTAGGCAATATTTAAGAAATAGGAAGAAATGGAGACTCTGGACGTGGTTTCAATTATATAATCAGTGTGAAAAATTCCTATTATGGCATTAAATTACAGAAAACTGTAAGTAGCAAAAGACTGAATGCAAAGTTAAATTCTTAGCATTAAAGATTTCAGTTAAGCTCAGTGACTTTTTACTGTTATTTTGTTATGAGCAATACAAAACCATGAAAAGCACTTTCCAGTTTTTATAGTTTTTGTAAGGTAACACATTTTTTTGAAAAATAATTACTGTCAATAGTAAAGATAGGAGACATATTGATAGGTTGGTCTGACAGTTAATACTGTCATCAGTACTATCATTTTATAAAAGCTATCAATAAATCATCTTCTACAAATGGAATGAACAAATAGGCTAAACTCACCATCACAGCAGGGTTTTTCACAGTGATACATGGAGTAGTAGCTCGGAGGGCTCCACTAACACCATGGTAGTATTTAAAACAGATCTTTATTTCAGCTGGAAAGAAAACAAAAACCACATTAAACACTTCATGACTGACCCTAGGCAAAAGAGATACAACAAAAGGATTCAGCATTCAGTGACCTATCTTCAGAAATACTCTAACAGGAAATTAAAAATAGAGCTGCTGGTTTATATCCTCATTGTGCATTGGGTCTTTCTGTTACTGAACAGACAAAAATGATAACTTACCTAATTCTGCAACTTGTATTTCTGCTACTATATCATCAGCCCTGGAAAAGGACATTTGCCACTAGGATGATTTTGTAGGACTTCGGAAGAACGTGACACGTATCTGAAGGAAGCTGGAATCACTTTATAAATTGGAATACAGGAAAGGCAAACGTTGCACCATGTTTCTGGTCCCACTGATTAAAGTTTTGTTTGCTAAACTGCATTTACTGCAAACAAAAGAGTATTATGTTTAACTGAAGCCTGACCTCCCCTGTAGTTCCTCTGCATTCTTCCAGCCACACAGAACAGCTATAATTATGGCTGCCCTTGATCCTGTGGGATTTTCCCTATCTGGAACAATGTCTGTTTTCCTTCTCCACTGGGATAACTCTTCTGTGTAAGGCTGATGAGGGTTTTACCTCTGGGTACAGAGATGGCCACAGGCAGACAGCAATGGCCAAAGGCAGGCAGGAATTACAGCAGCCAGTTCAGACAGAGTATGTGTATCAAAGTCTTGGCAGTTCAATTCCTCTGCTTGGTTTAACAATATGTCAGTAGTCCTGAAGTACAAAACTGCAGAGTTTGGTGTAAGATTTTGAGACATATATGGCATGATTCCTTGAGGGTTGAGATATTTCATCACTGCAAGATAAAATACCCACTTATCCCTACTCAGAAACCCACCTTCCAAGCCTGCTCAGCCAAAAAGGATTATTTAATTTTAAATCTGCTGCAGTTACAGATCAACATTCATTTGCTATCTTCCTCCCAGAACAAAGATGAGACACCTCAGAACAACCCTTCAAAGGAAAGTGTCTGGCTGACAGTGCCTCCAGGGGATCAGGAGGTGGAGAAGCTGCTGAACCCACCGCCTCCTCCTCACAGATGAGTTCACACACACAGACGAAACATGTCCTATTTACCACAAGCTTTAGAGCAAAATTCAAAATGCAGACAGGACTTCTAATCACCTACAAAGGTTTAGCAGACCTAGAAGTTATCAGGCAGGACCATGGGTTAGTTTCCTCCTGAACTGAGCAGTTCTGCTTGCCTACCAACAATGCTTGTATCCAGGACTAACAAGAATTCCTAGCTCACACAAAATCAGAGGTTCAGCACTTGCAAAATCTGGGAGGATTTATGCCAAGTACTGGACTCTCCACATTGTAAAATGCACATACTGAGTAACAAGAACTCAAGTCTGAGCATCTCTTATTCACACTGAGAAGATATTTTGGCTACATGAGGGCTTGGTTAAGACTATGTATTATTCCACTAAGACTTCCAATTTCCAGCTAAATTGCTTGCTTTTAACCCAACCTAAGCCTAATTTTTTGGAGAATTTCTAGAGCTGCTACTCATCTAGTATGTTGTGACTGTCTCCTCTCAATTCATCACTTTTGAACAGAATCTAGCAATGGGAAGGTTATCAGCTGCTGGTTCCATCCACGGACAATCCATAATGTGATGGTGGACAAATACTCTCACTGTGCTGACAGGTACATTTATCTAAAGGCTGAAATGCAATACTACAAGTTTTGCATCCTCATATTTCTTTCTTTCAATGACCCCTATGAGCAGACAGTACTTTTCAATACCTGTATATGGCTGGCGATAGAACAATGCTTGATTCAAGAAATGGATCTGACAATCCCTTTCAGGTACACTAAATTAAAAAAAAAAAAAATAAACAAAAAAAGGACCAAACTTCAGGACTTATTGCTAGAAATAATTGGAAAAAGCAGAGTGCTTTAAAACTTGACATAGAGACGTTTTCTCCCATTTGCCAGCAGAAGCAGCACGGATTCAGTTTGGGCTTTATACAGCACTGTATTCACACATGCATTTAGAGAAACAGCAGATCTGCTGTTAGCACTGTGTCAGTGGGATTAATATAAAAGAAGCTGTGTTTGAAATTCAGCACAAAATTGAAAAATGGGCTACCCACCATATGTATGCAGATGTTGTCAAAATGAACATGGATTTGCAAGACTGGATCTTACACACAGCAACAACACAAACACTTCACAGGATAAGAGACACCAAAGTGGTTTTTTTCTTGGCTAATAACGCAAGAAACTGCAGTTAATGTTAACAGAAGAAGAAATCTCAGAGGATCCCTGTAAGTTCAAAGCAGCTGAGGATGTAGCTTTTTGACATGCCTTGTGCCGTGCTATCAGGAAAAAAATCCTGATTAGAAGAGGTTTTTCTTGATGACTGATGGATTCCTGACCTCTAGATATATTGAAAACAAGTATCTGTTCCTGACAGTTACAGGTGGTGTGCTGAGATGTGTTCTAAGGCCCCAGAAACACACAGACTTCTTCAGGAGCAGTAAGTTCAATTTCCTGCAGACAGGACTTCAATATTTTGAGAAATGAGTTCAATACTATATTAATACACAGGTTTCCTCTGAACTATTCCATACTTTAAATGCACATTAGCATGTGTCACCTACAGAGTTTTCCCAGTTTCTTTCATTTCTCCTGCCACCTTGCTTGTATGTGTTGCCCTCAGGGGGCAACTGGCACTTCTTTTATTTCTTTCCTACTTATTCTTCCTCAACAGGTTAATGAGACTGCTTTGCATGGGATCCCTAATGAAAATGTTAAAAGCAGTAAACCCAGCAAAGGAGAGACATCTGTACATCACCACAGGACCATTTGCTGTTTCATTAAAGAAAACAAGATGTTTCAGAACACAACAGAATTTTCATTTATGGGAAAAACTAATATATTTTTGATACTACACATGCCCTCTTATAATTGACATTCCTCCAGACATCATACAGACCACAATAAATTCCTTCTTCATTTCAAAATAAGCCAAAAATTAAATTGGGGGATCTATGTTTCTTTCAAAGTTATCACATGGCCATATAAAAAGTGATATAAATGTTAATTAATCAGAAAACTCTGTGAAACCATAATCCCCTTCTTTTAAAACGAATAGCTGTTACCATTTCATAAGCATAAGTCTTGTAGCTCAGGTCCATTACACGAAAATGTTGGAATCAGTAAAGGTTTCTGGGACTCAAACATTGACATTTGAATTTCAAAAGAACACTGCATGAAATTACAGTGCTGTTACCTCTGTGGACCATATACTTTTGCCTCTTCATTAATAAAGGGATCAGCTTACACTAAATAACAGCTTGGGTTTAAAACATCACTAATTCCCCAAAGTTCCTCACTAACTACTTTTTACTGCCTTTAATAATTTAGCTTTGCCCATCAAAAGAATGCTTTATGAAAGAAAGATACTAAGAATACAGAAATACATGAGCATAATCCTAGGAGAATGCATTCTTTCCAGGAGACTGACAATGCAGGAAAGCAGGTGTGTTTGCTGTAAGAACAGCTTGCTCCAGACAGACCCTGGTCAAACAAAACAACAATATTAGAGGTGGAACCATCCCCACTGAGAAGGGATAAGCAGACACATCTCCAAAAAGAAGCCAAATCCGAGCTGAGTTACAACAGTCTGTAGAGAAAAACAGTGTTCCCAGTTCACTGTATGGAACCTGCACAGCAGCTCAAACTTCCTGGCCACTGCAGCTGAGTGCCCAGAAGGTACTTGGGCTGAATCCATGGCTCTCTGCAGATAGAAACATATGTCCTCCAACATTCGCCGAGGAAAAAGCTGACAGCACAGTAACTCATTGGAAAAATATGAGAGCATGTTCTGCAAAACTTATTTAAGAAAACTAGAACAAATGAAGTCACTCACATTCACGCTTTACAAAGCTATAAAGGGAGATGCAATCCGTGCAAAAGCAACTGTGTTAAATCCCATTTTTTCCCGTCTGAACCTGACAGACAACTGCAGAAATTTAGCAGTGCTCTGCATGTCTTGCCAGTTGAACTTTTCCGTAGCGTGACAGTTCAGTGAACTCAACATTTCTGCTTGGACATTTAGCGTTCTCTTCTCTGCATCACTTTCAGCATTTTTGATTACTTCCTACTGGGCAGTAGCAAACCCAGCAGCAGAATGCAAGGGCCAAAGCTGGCAGCCCCCAGGTATTTGCCATCTCTCTCAGCAGGTGTATCACAGAATTTATTTTGCAGGAACATTAGGCAAACCACCTACAAAGTGACTTACAGAAAGCTTTTTAGCTAAAGTAGGATCAATAACAGAAAATGCTTATATCCCAGTGGTCTTTCCATCTAACCCTCTTCAAAGGCAACGTGGACAAATGCTTGTTCAGGTAACAGAGCCTCCCTATCCCTGCCAGCCCCGCTCGCTTTGCTGTCATCAGAGATTCTTATTTACAGTCATGAGCACTGACTATTATCCTCCAGTTTGGCAAAGCATTTAATTATAATCTAACCTTTAAAACAAAACACTGGGGTATTACGTGCTTAAGGAAGTCAACAAAGCCTGCCACAAATGTAAAAAATACAAGACTTGATCCTGTTTCAGTTATTTGTGATACTCAAAAATAGCTGTTAAGAGACAACATTAAAAAACAGCAGAAGAATAATAGAAGTATTTCTAACTCAGTGAGTACGTCTATAAATAGAGTAGGGACAATAACCATGAGTCCCCAGACAGACCACTGAGAGGGCGCTGGTTGCAGGGCATGGCACAGATGAATGTGCCAGGATCAGAACAATTCCATGTGGGAAAACCATGACCTTTACAGAATTAAGGTGGTAAAATTTTAAATGGTAAAAAATATAAAGATTGGATACAAGTAATGAATTACATTCATAGCACATTCATTAACGTTGACCATTATGGTCAAAAGCATTACAAAAACTAAACTGTGTTCATACCTCTAGTTACAAGCAGCCCTTAAAAGCTAAAAGCATATAAAGCTCAATTATGAAACTGGCATTGTTTTTTCCTTTGATATATATCAGCTTTTAACAAAAAAAGAGAGCTGGGAGTCTGCTTTGCTAACTGCAAAGTATGGCAATTTCAGTCTTAATACACTATTTTTGCAAAAGTTATAATTTCATAGAAATAAGGACTGAATACCAAGAATTCCACATAAAACCTCATTTTTACCATGATACCAGTGCAATGCAAACATATATATTACCATGTCTTCTGAATATATCTCATAGTCTACTCATGTTCTTACTTAAAGGAAATGAACAGATTGAGAGCAGCCCTGCTGAGAAGGACTTGGGGGGAGCTGGTGGAGGGGAGGCTGGACATGACCCAGCAATGGGCACTCACAGTGCAGAAAGCCAAAAGTGTCCTGGGCTGCATCCAAAGGCCCATGGGCAGCAGGGCAGGGCAAGGCAGGGATTCTGCTCCTCTGCTCTGAGATCCCACCTGGAACTCTGCATCCAGCTCTGGGGGCCCCAGCACAGGAAGAACAGGGACCTGGTGGAGTGAGTCCAGAGGAGGCCACCAAGGGATTAGAGGAACCGAGGAACTCTCCTATGAAGACAGGCTGAGAGAGTTGGGTTTGCTCAGCCTGGAGAAGGAAAAGCTCTGAGGAGAACTCAATGCAGCCTTTCAGTACTTGAAGGGAGCTTATCAAAAAGATGGGGACAATTTTTTTTACCAGGGACAGTGGGTAATTGTTTTAAACTAAAATAGGGTAGATTCAGACTAGACATAAGGATGAAACTTTATACAAAGAGGGTGATGAAATGCTGGCACAGGTTGCCCAGAGAGATGGTAGGTGCCCAATCCCTGGCAACACTCAAGATCAGGTTGGATAGGGATCTGAGCAACCTGACCTATTGAAGATGTCCCTGCTCATTGCAGGGGGGTTGGACTAGAGACCTTTAAAGGTCCCTTCCAACTCAAACTACTCTGATTCCATGCCGCAAATGAGATTTTAGTTCAAAACACGCTGCATCTCTGCAGTCACTGCATCCAAGTATCGCCGTGTGGCACCAGAAGTAATTTAACCACAAATCCCAGGGGGGATTTGGAAATGATTGATGTGACAAGACTGGCAGTCTCTGGATGAATCCCAACAGCTGCCACTACAGATTATTGCTCACAACATAAAGCCATAGCACTGGTAAAGAAAATATATGCAAATCAATGTATTTCTATTCTACTGACAGTAATGACCGTGACATCAAACGGTATAAATAACAACAAAGACAGGTAAAGTAGGTGAAGGTGCTTCTTGTGGACACTGTAATTAACACTCATGGGACCAAGACTACAACTTATAAATACAAGACCAATGCAGTCTCAAAGCAGGCTCTCAGCCCAAGCCCATACTAATAAACCAGGCAGGGCCATGGTAGAGGAACAAGAGTGAGCACACGACCATCCACACTGCTGAACAGTGACTGTCCCCTCTCTTACACCTACTAGAACATGTACAGCTTTTAACTTCTGGGCACGTTGCATATGGGAGTGCAAAAGCATGAGCTACCTGCTGCACAGCAGTGACTGTCCTACACCGAATCGCCCTGCCATGGCATCTCCATCATGACCTGTCCTTCCCCATATTGCAGAAAACTGATTTGGAAGCTGCAGATTATGAATAAGCAGCAGCTGTTACCAACTAGTCCCAAGTGAAATTCAGGCTTCTTCTCACATGTTTTTTTCTATCACCAGCCTTCCTATGGACCATTTCATTCCACCTTTCTGCTATCTCTGTTCTCCATAAGGAATAACATCACCATCCACTCTGTTTCCAGCACAGTGCCCCAAAGAGAGTCCCTTCCATCCCAAGCTCACAGACTGCTATACCCAGAGAAACACTTGCCTTCTAAAATCATTTCTGGGGCAACTGAAACCTCTCTTGCACCAGAGAGCAAAGGCCCCAGCGTATTCAGGGACCTGAAGAGACTGATGCCATGCTAAATACCAGATGACCATACCAAATGCAAAAGCATTCAGCTGTGTTGCACTTTCCTACTACTGCCACCTGTTTAGGATAATACTCCTCGAACTTGCATCCTTTTACAGGAGGATGAAAACTGTAGAGCTGTGTTTAGCAATCCTTCTGTAGTTTACACAGCAAAAAAAATTGAGGGAGCCATGTAGTGAGTCATTGTTTTCCTTCGCTCACATTTTAGCAAGCCTCAGAGCAGGATGTTTGAAAGCCACCTCTGCTATGTGAGGAAACAGCATATCAGGCATATTGATCCTCAAACTCACCTTCGTGAATGTCTAAAATGACTGAGTTCCCTTTCATGCCTACAAAGCACTTTTGCTCCTTCCCCAGGGAAAACAAGAGGAACACCTGCCTCTGTCCTGGCTGGCTCTGCAGTTCAGAGGCACTCACGTTGTCTCGACGTGACATCTTAAGGACACCGGCTGTTTGTGATGGTGAGCTGGATTTGGTATTTTGCAAATATTTTCTTTCTCCTCTGCATAATATTTCCTCCCTCCCCTTCCTCAGCCACTCCCCTCAGAGGCTGCTTGTTTTTCTGGAATATATTAAGTTCATTTCTCTTTATTTCACTGTTGATTCCTTTGATTCTCCCTTCCAGGGCAGAGCCTACAGAATTTTTGTGTTGATTTTTGTCCAAGGCAAAAGGAGTTTTCTTTGATCATCCTTGATTTGCTAATTTTGGATGCTTTGAGGGGAATTAATGTCTGTTTTTAGTACAAAGAGGAGACTCTCCCCTCCCTTCTTTCTGCAGGTTGCTTGATCTGAATAGAGCAGATGGCAAACTATGCCTTTACATGTTACTTTCTTGGAAAAATAGGAGATATTGAATCCTTAGGCAGGGATTTTTAAGAGGAATAAATTAAGTGATCTTAACACTGAGTTACAAGACTGCGGACACACAGTAATGCAAAATTCAGAAAAATGTTTATCCAAGCCTACCTTTAAACATAAGCACAAATTTGAGGGACCTTGGTGAAACTACAGGTAAATTTACAATTATGCTCATGAAAAAACAGCTTCCTAAATTAAGGCATAAGATGTTTTTCTTAAAAGATATAAATCTTTTTGCAGAAGGAGTCCGAGGCCTAACCCAGTTGACTCCCACTGATTAACATTAATGCAATTAACATGGAAATACTCCTGCTTGAGATTTGTTTGCACATGGCTCGTTAGTAATGCTATAATTCTCTGCACTTCGCCCCCCAGAGATGTTACTGGTGAACAGATACATAATGTCCCTAGGCTCTCAGACTGCCAGGGAAAATCCACAGCCAGAGCCTTTGGTGTAAGTGCATGCTGACTGAGCACAACTCATTATCCAACATTAGTAATTTACATTCCTTTTCTTCCCAAAAAGACATGACAACTTTGGGCCAGTTTTGAGTGTAAATCCTAAAGGATTACTGTAGTTACTTAGCATAATTCTGTTAATGAGCATCATCAGTTCTCAGCGCCAGAGGAGGTTCAGTGCTTCTCAGGCTTGCAGAAAATGTTCCCTTCCTCTCCTTGCGTATAGGTAGAGCAGGAAACCTGCAATCATGTGGGTGTCACAGTATAGAGCAGGGAACCTGCAATCATGTAGGCTTCACAGTTTATAGGTGGCAATTAAGTACTGTCCCCCTCTACTTGGTACTGGTGAGGAATACTGTCTCTAGTTTTGGGTTGCTAGGTTCAAGAGCATGGAGAAAATGGAGACTGAAGAGCAGAGGGCTATGAAGGGGTTGGGGTGGATGAAATGTGACATATGAAAAGAGGCTAAAGGAGCTGGCCTTATTTAGTCTGGTGAAGAGAAGGTTAAGGCAAGACAAATGTTACGATCTCTACTCTTTTCAGTTCTACCAGAGATTTTAAAAGGGGCCATGGCCCCAAATTTAAGCTATAGCTATTCATATTGGATGTCACAGAAATCTTTTTAGCTGGAACAATACTGCAGCACTAGAACAAGTTACCTACAGCATCCACAAAATCTTTGTCCTTGAAAGCTTTCAATAAAAACCACACTTGAGCAGGTCAAGTTCTGGTCTCAGGTGAGAGCAGATTGGATGCAACGAGTATTCCTATGCTGTGGCTAGTCTCCAACTGAGTTTAGACTGATCCACTTGCACGTTTTGTTCATGCTGGTCCCCCAGACATTGCCCCCCTTATGGATCTGCTGCTTTAAAAATTCAGGGACGCTGCTAATGGTCTGCTGAATGTCATTACTCTGAGAAGGAAATATGATAAAACCCATGTACCATGACCTGTATCTCATATATTCTGCCCCTCAGAAAAGATATTTCTAAACATAAGAAATCTACAGCTGGAGAGCTCTTCCCCAAATCTGGAAAACAACAGTGGATTAAAGCATCAGAAATTCCTTAAATTTAATAATCTGGCACATGTTTACTGATAATGCTAGACTCTTCATTTGTCTATCCCTCTTGCTATGACAGTGGCATCACATGCAGTGCTATACTGAAAGACAAATCACAACTGCACCACAACAGAAGAAGGAGGTTAACAGGGGAGCTAAGTTTGGATCTGTGGCTGGCATTGACAGGCCTGCAGGGCATGGTAAGAACCCTGACAGCAGCGCTCTTCCCCCACCCAGCCTGGCGCTGCACCGCAGCGACACCGCAGTTGTACCTGAAGGGCGCAGCCACCTGCTGCGTTTGCCCCTGCTGTGATTTAGTGAGCTGAGCAATGGAAAAGTAAAAGAAAAGAGCAGCTGCCTGTAGTTGCATCAGTGTTGCTTCATCACCTATAAGCCACAAAGCAAAGCCTTGCTGAGCAAACATGGTCACAGATCTGTGGAGACCTCTTGTTTAAAAAGTGGAATCAGAAATTCAGTAAAGTGTTTCCGTGCAGTTTTTGGCCTCTCACTCAAAACACAAGTGTCACTGGTGACATATTTATCTACCATACTATGTGCTATAGCAACATATGTTCATAAACATTCATTTTTACAGTTCTCAGCTGCCGCACAATTGCTTGTCTCTTGTTCATTGTATGGCAGCAGAGCTGTTTGTTAGTGAAGCTCACCATGACCGAAGAACAGACATCCTGCACTTCCTTTCAGCTGACTGTGATGTACGGTTAGTTGCAAAGTGGTAAGACAGCTGCAGCTGCTTTTAAGTCTAAACTAGCAGCTCTTGAAACCTTAGTTTGGGTTACTCACCTGAACTGGAAGTACTATTCAAGAGCCTCATCTCAATACAAGGAGCAACACATAACCAGCTAAAAGATACAAACATCCTTGACGTCAAACTGCCCATATTGGCAACAATACTGATGGAGCTCATGTACAAGAAAGATGAGGCAATGAACTTTACTAACAGACATTTTCTCCTGCTTTAATATACCACTGTCTTTGGCACCAGGAAAGTTAATTATCTTTATTATTTTCTTGAGCATTGTCTTCAGTTCAATCATTGTAATGTAATGAACTCCTGAAATGGAATTTAATTTTATACTATTTAGGCTCCTTTTTTTTTTTCTTTTTAAGAGAAGTGTGTTGTGTAACACATAGGGAAACTTGGCAAGATTCAATGATGAGTTCTAGAAATAGAAAGCTTTAATATTTATTTTTAGTACAGAGTATACAACACCTCTTGAAATACATGTATTACTGTTCTATCAGTTAATTGGAACAAAAATTTCTGCCAAGACCTACAGTAAGCAACACTGCAGTGCTTTACTTCACTACAGTGAAGTAAAGAGTGGGAGTAATTTTTTTTTTTTTTTAACTTATGAAAGAGGATTCATTACTGTGAGGCTAAACAGGTGGTAGAGCAACTCAGAGCTCCTCCAGGACTGATTGCCACTTTGATGCTTGGCACATCAGAGTTTGCAGCAAGCTCAATATCCTGTGATTAGAACCTCAGTTTCATTAGGGATCATATGCTTCATATAGTAAGATAGCACAGTTTCATCAAAAAGCAAAAAAAACAAACAACAAACAAACAAAAAACCCAAACAAACAAAAACAAACAAACAAACAAAAACCAGACCACAGCAGAGTAGCTCAGTTTCCTATAAATCCTGATCATCTGAGGGAGAGATGTAGCTCTTCAATTTGAAGCTTGACTACCAACAGTCCTTACACTGTTGTGTATCGGTTCAACTGAAGGTTTTTTATTTCAGTCACATAAAGACTCTCAGTATTTCCAAACTGCCCAGCAGATTTTCCAGCACAACAAATCTTCAGCTGAGAAATTCTGATACAACTGAACAGGACATTGGCACTTCCTAGAGACAAATCCAACCTTCACACTAACAAACATCAGCAAGCACTATTAGCTTACTACCTTTTCCTTCACACACACTTACCATAAATATTTGTGCAACTGAAATTTGGAACTTCTGTGGGAAGGGACTTCATCTTTCAATGTGTATATGCTACATCATACCACACAAGGCAACTCCTTCCTCCCTTAAAGTGAAATGTGCTAAGGACATCACTAGAATACAAATGTACATCTAATCTCAACTCTGATTTTATCATGTCCAGCAAACACACTGGAAAATGCTCCCCCTAAAGAGCAATACAATCAATTCCCTTGCTTTATCAGAAGGACTGATGAAATGGATATCAAATGCCAGACCTGCTTTGGAATACACACTGCATAAATAGGTACTCACATTCCATAAAGTAGGGGCCAGGTTCAATTCGCCACACAATTTGTCCTTTTTGCGTGCCAGTCACTCCCCGATTCTTGGAATCCCAGAAATTGGCTGGAGAGTTCTCATCTGAAGGAGAGAAGACAAAAAATAATTTCAGCAAGTAGTATTTAAAATGGAAGTTTTCTTGGCTTTCTGTTTCAAGAGGCCCAGATACAAAAAATTACTTGTATTAAATAAAAATAATAAAGAAATTGAATTAACTGGAAAAAGATAAATAGCTTCTCTTGTACACTTGATAGATCAATTTATGCAGAGCGAGCAGACAGACACACAGCCAAAGTAAATATATGGCTTCCTGTAAGAGGTGACCTGCCAAGGTACAGTATTAAATTCCAAAACTTCCCTAATCCAACAGAGAGGCTATTACGAGTGTATAGCTGATTGAAACTGCATCACAGAGTTAGCACACCATGTTATACACCGGTCCTGCTCTGCGATGTGAAAATCTAGCATTCATTCCCTAGGAAACGTAGACTTGTAACCAAGGGTATCCAGTTAGAGGCCCAAAGTGCAGAACTGTCAGTAAACCAGAGCTACAAAGGAGAGATTCAGCAAAATACATTCATAGAAAACATTCAAAACAAATAGTATCTGCAGAGCAGCTTATTCCTTCTCCAATTAAGATTTTTCTCCTAACAAACACAGGGCTTAGGGCCTTTTTATTTTCTAGCCTGTATTCAGACAACCAGAACATCATACAAATGAAGGAAGACCAGGGCAAGAAGCTGTTTGAAAGGGCACAAAGGTACTTCTGATACCATGGACAAAGCTGACATAAATCCAACTTAACTCTTTTGTACAGGAAGTTCTTTGGAAATATGCATTGTGACATTTTACCAGCGCATTTCTGCAGCTGTTTCTTAACTAGACTAGACAAGAACTACACCTATGACGTCAAATACAACATCCTAATTCTTTCCAGTGGTACTGCATAGTCTTTAATCTTACTTAAAAAAAAAGAGATCCTCTTTCATTATATACATTTGAGTACCTTCTACAAATTTAAAAAGACTTCACTAAGAACCTAGACTTCTGTGGCTTTGTTCATGAAGCTCATATCAATTCAAGCACACTCCTTTGTACTTTAGTAGGAACTCCCACATAAGATTACAGAACTGTCACCTACATCTGAGACATCCATATGCTATTTGTGAAAGAATAATAAACAATGCAGCTTTCTTACTTTTACCTTAAAAATAT
>VYZR01121283.1:126505-141623 GCA_013400675.1 Oxylabes madagascariensis
GGGGGGGCGGTGCTGTTTCTTTTTAAGTTTGTTCGGGTTTATAATGCTATTTTTGATCCATGATATAGGTATAACAAAAAGCCAAGCAGCCTCTGCAAAGCAGCTAATGGAAACAAACAAATACGATGACCTTTGATAGCCAGCATTTCAAATGTGCTAAGGATCTCTAGAATGAGGGCATGCATCTCATAAATAGGACTCTGTAAATTAGGACAAAAATAGACCAACCTGGGCAATTTGGGCACGGGAGATAATCTATTTTAACCAGAAATAGGGTTTGCTTCTCTCTGCTGATTTTTTATTCCTTATTTTGTACTTCCTGTTTTCTTTTAATATGAGACTTCATGACAACCCATAACATTTATCAAGATGCAACTTCCCTCAGCATTCCATGAGCAGTGGAGAGTCCACCTGCTCATCTTTATGAGCAGCTCTCACCTTCCAAGGAAGTCCTGGAAGCCTGTTGCTACAATAACACAGTAGCAAGAAAACTGGGATCTCATAGTTCCTTCAAACTGAATATCCATTGATCTTCTTTGATTCCAAATGGGGCCAATATTTGGCACAGCTTTACTCACTACAGGATTCCAGGGCTTGACCACTCTTGCCATAGCAAGATGCAGATTCCTCATAAATAGAGGAAAAAAACCCAACCTCCAACATATTAAATATTGCATGTAACAACAATAATTTTTAAAACAGGCGCACATAAAGCAAAAGCTGGGTTGCTACTGAACAAGAAAACCTTATGGGTCTAAGAGGATGTCTGTTAAATTCTGCAGTCTTCTACGACTTCAAAAGATGGTGGTTTTCAGTCTAAATCCTAATTAAAAATTGAGAATTTTTGAGAAGAGGATTTCTTCCTTCCTTCTCTTTAGGACAGAAAAACTGAAAATTACCTCTACTTCTCTAAGTAAGCACAGGCTCAGTATCTCTACTAAAAAGCCCCCTCTTCAAATTTCGTCACGCCTTGTCACTCTCAAATGACAATCCTCATTACCAGTCCATGAAGAAAAAACAAGTCCATTTCAGGCAGAGCTTAAAGCTGAATCCCAAATGATAAACCTGCATTTCAGATACAACAATTTTACGTTTCACGCAACACTGCCCAATTTACCCAAAGAGAGCAAACAACATTTCTGCCTGGCACGCAGCCTCAGTGGGACACCCCTGTGTGCTTTCACAGCTGTGCTATCTGCATTCCCACGCTCCTCGCCTCTGCAGACAGAAAGCTGCTTCAACAAAACTTGATGGACAAGACTGTTCCAGAAGTGCTGTCCAGAAGACACTTTTAAAAGTTCAGCCAGTACAAATCCAGAAATAGCTAGGAAAAAGGATGTTTGCCTTCACAGAATACATTGTGTCCCTCACATACACTTTTCTTCTGGTAATCCTTAGGAAAACATTGGGAAAGAAAAAGAACATGCATACAAAGCAGTCCCTCAGCAAGAAAACAGGCCATGTTTTAACACGCACATTGATGAAACTGAGGAAGATACAAGTACGGTACAAGTGAGCAAACTGACATATATATCTAAAAATATTCTTTAAAATACAAAATTCTAGAAAAACTGAGGATGAATTTAGCTATGTAGAATTTTTCAGTTAGGTTCAATTCCTTGCATTTAAAAATGAAAGACTGAAAGTTTCTCTACAGGAATATCCTGTGAACTAATGCCTCATAAAATACAGTCTTTTCTACAAAGTATTTGTTCATTTATGACTTCCTTTCTTTTAATAAAATAACCAGAAGTGCTCCAAAAAATATTTGCATGCACTTAAATAAAAATTAAAAATCAGTCCTTGAGAATAAGATGATTCTGTGTTTCTCCGCTTGGGCTTTTCTCATTTTAAAAAAGGTAACATTTATTTTCATAACCATTTAGCAGGCCAAACACTTCACTGAAGTTGTACTGTACTAGGAAAAGCTCCATCTACTATTCCCTAGTGAAAGGCAAGCATCACCTGCAAAGCATTAATGGGCGAGGCAGTGACTCTGACTACTGACAGTCTTGTGACCAACTGCACCAGTCCATGTCTGGGTGAACGTGTGCAGTTCGTTCTGGTCAGCCTCTTACAAAGAAACTTCTATTCAGAACTTTGGTGGGATTCCTCATGAGCCACTGCAGTTCTAACCAAGCCATAAAACCACATTCAGAAGCACAGAACTGCCTTCTCATTATAGAAAACTAATGAGAACATGCTAATTGAGTAAATTAATGAATGAAGAGGCAAGACAGCTTCCAGTGTTCCATTTTCAATTCCTTTTATGATGGCTGTAACTCTACAAAACTTGAACTGAAAATATACCTGGATTGCTTCAGACCTTTGCCAAATCTTTCTGTACAAATGCCTGAGCTCAGAACAATGCTCATTTTAGATATTCACCCTCTCTTCACACAATCAACAACCTCTTTTTCCCCTCAAAACACTGGTCCAGATTGCATGACAGATAATTGTACAAGCAACACTTAAAAAAAAAAAAAAAAANGTCCAGATTGCGCGACAGATAATTGTACAAGCAACACTTAAAAAAAAAAAAAAAGCCACAGGACTGTGCTTTTGGGTTTTAAAACAAGAGGACAATATTTGCCTTTTTCTGCTCCTAGCTCCTCGGAAAATGGTGCCTTACTAGAAGACATGAGGGAATACTGGAGGTACAGCAGCAAGCTGGCAGAGCCCCAGCGCTGCCTTGTGTTAGTGACCATGCACAATTCCCAAAGCCTGTGCCCAACAGGAGATTTAAATGAAATAGTTTTTGTTTTAAACAAAGACCAGCACGGAAAAACCCCAAGCAACTACATTAAATTTTAATAACATGTTTGAGAATGGAGCTTTTATTCTTAAAAATATTCACCAACTAGCATGCCTCTCCTGAGAAAATAAGAAGTGCCCTCAACTTCCAAAGGAGTTAGTGGAAACTGGAGGTATTTCACAACAATTCTTTAAAAGAGCTGAAAATGCTGGATTATACCTGTAGAATTTAACTTACCTTAACTGTGGCTATAAAAGATATGAAAATTAAAAGGTTTTTTTAACATTTTGAAAGAGTTGATCAAAAAACATACATCTGGAAAGAGTTGATCAAAAAACTTACATCAAAGATAGACAGCCATGCTATCAGACTTGTCTGTAGTGTATGAGTATGTCCTTACCTCTCCTGTTAAAAAATGCGCAATTTCATCATTCAGAATGATGAAACCACAAGACTTAAAGGAAAGACTCTGCTCAGACCTATTTTAAATCAGTAATAAAACTCACATCACCATCTATGGATTCCAAGTGCCAATGGAGACAAAAGCTTCTGGACCTTCTACCATTTAACAAGAAACCATTCACATACTCTGGTATTACAGGGTAGTATAATGGGGGGTTTAGGGTCAAGAAGGCATAAATTTGGGTGTTCCTTATAGAATTCTTACCCTGTATTAACTTAATATTGTTTTGTACTTAAGAGACTCAACAGACTGCATGTAGAAATATTTTTAATTATGAAAATAAGATAAAAATCACTTTCAGCCTAGAGTAAGAACCAATAAGAATTTTACAGAGTTGCTGCTTTTTACCTTATTGAGTATCAATCCTGAAGTACTGTGAACCATAAAAGAACAACAGAAAAGATTGTTATACCTTTATGCAGATGGAGCTCTCATGTATTTAAATTAGAATGTTTCAGCTCATTTAGCAGTCTGTGCATTTTACAGCACAGATCACACTTCAGCTGCTAATGCTGTTGGGAAGATCCATTCCTGTTTATTATGGAGACACTTCATTTAGGTGGCTTAAAGGTTAGTGCATATCCACAGTTTGTTCCAGGAGAGACTGCAGTTTATGCAGCAACTCCAACAGAGCTTTTATAGCCAGGTATGCACCGGAACAAGTTAATAATGTCCACTTCGTGTAATGCTGAAAAAGAATATCAGACCAAAAAAAAAGAGAACTAGAAACAGCATCTACACAGAATGTAACATTAAGTGATGCAGAGATGGAACATCTTGGGAAAAGCCAGCACAGCAAGTATCTCTCAAAAATCCTACTGAGGCCAGTTTCATTGCACTACACTTTGTCCCAGCACAGATATAACTTCAGTGGTCAAAACTGTCTCCATCAGTTTCTGGTATAGCTGCTTCTGGCAGTTTGAATTGACCATTCTCCCTACCTGAGTAATTAGGTCCAGAGAAGCAGAGCAATTTTGGAACAAATGAACCCATCAGTCCCACTTCATAAGCACTGGTTAAATTCAGTGCATGTGAAGTGATTCCTGAGAAGGCAACTAAACCCCATGTGCTGCTCCAGGTACTGGCTGTTCTCCCTTCCTAGCGAGGACATCAAGGCTGTCCTTTGGACAGTTCCAAACCACACATGCAGCAGGGACGTTTGCATCCTTGATTAAACACAGCACAGAGGAAAATCACAACCCAGATAGGTTACTGATGCCGTCAGCACCAACTGACCTACTGATCCACCCCTTTGGAGTCACATTATTTGCTAATGCCAGCCTAGAGCTCTTTCCAGCTCCTCCCATCGAACTGCCTGAACAGCACAAAGAAAGCCGCACAGAAGAATCTCTGGAGAGGATTTCCTTCTACAAGAATTCCTCGTAAACAGAAATTTTCGCTCCTTCAGAATTGATGCTATTTCAGTTCTGCAAAATCAAAGACTTATACAAATGATAATAATCAAAGACTTACACAAATGATAATGTTGCTTTTCACAAATGATAAGAGGTTACAAGATAATGTATAAGCATTGGACTGTAAGCACAACAAGTAACATGATGAGTATGGTACTTCAAATTTTCCAGTCTGGAAGCCAGCCACCAGCAAAGGTAGAAACAGGAAACTGTATGCATATTTATTGTTTAGGAATAATGCATTTCATCTTCTAGCAGATCATCGTGGAACCAGATCTAGATTAATTAGAATCATGTCTTACATAGCTCACTGCATGGAGAAAAGTAAAGAGGAATCCAAGGCAACTCTCTGCAGTTGTACCTCAGCTTTATCTGTAGATTAATTCTGTAGTATGCCACAACACATATCAGAAAAGAAAATAGGAAGTGGCAAAATAGCAAGAAACACACAGAAATATTACAACGCAATTCTGACTTACCTATGTGATAAAGTCCTATCCAGTCAGTTGGGTCTACTTCTTCCTTAATATCCCAGAAAATGATGAGGTTCTGAGACTGTCCCAAGGTGTATTCGTACATGCTGGCTGTCAAACTAGACCTGCTATCCGAAGTCACTAAATCAGTGTCACTGTTGGCACGCTGCAAGTTCATGTTCTCAGGCATGGTGCCCTGAGAGGCCAGGCTCTGCAGGTTCTCGGGGCTCAGCGTGTACCGGAGCTGGGGGTTGCGACGGCGCACGAAGAGCAGGTGTTCTCGGGCTGAGCTGGCCATCTCTCCTCCACTTCTGTCAATTCACGTAAAAAAGTTGTTGTTCAGAGATCTATCACAAGGAAGGAAAAAAAAAAGTTTTAAGTGAGACAGGAGGTGACTCAGTCAGTTATTAAATGGAGAAGTATTAGTGCAAAAATGTTCCCACAGAAGCTTGAAACAGAACGAGTACAATCTTTTTCTTCATTGCTCTACCACTGCAAAGAACTGAGTATCTGTACATTAAAACAACCCCATGATTCACTTACAACAAAATTCAGAGTTAGCCATACACCACAAAATAACATAAGCCAGAAAACAGAAGAAAGCAAATCATCCAAGACAATCTGTGAAGCAAGAACAGCCACAGTAACAAATCTAATTTAAGTCTGGCCTTAAGAGTGAAGTAGCCTTAAGAGCAAAGACATAATGAACTCATCTTCTACCATAAAAATCACGGCAGTACATGATGTTTGTGATAGTTTCAACAATACTCTCTATGCACTGTTTGATCAGCATGAGTTAAGTGTTGAAGGTAATAGTAAGGCTGGATTTATCTCAGTAGAAATATCACATCCCAGATTTATGCTACTATAAAATCATCTTGTAAGGATTTCATCTTACAAGGCAAAAAGCATAGCTTCTGAGGTTCTCTATACCATACAGAAACACGTCAAACCATTAACTGAGGTACTTTAGACTGAATATATATCCAATTAGTCCATTCATCTGTGCAGTCAAATTTTATGTTGTCCTTGTCCATCCATTAGAAAACAGAGGCCTTAGAAATTCAAGACAATTTCTTCAGCAAAGGAGTTGTCATTGACTGTTTTCCTCCAGCCCTGAGCAGACACTTCCCTGAAGTGTCTTCCCTGAAAGGGCCATGCCGATATCATCACATCATACATTCAGAATCAGAACTTGCATTTCATTATCCATATCTTCTGAATTATTGTCATTTGAAAATAAGCCCTCACATTACTCACAACTTGCGATAAATCGTAACTCATCTTCAGTTTTCTTTTCAATAATATTTCTGTGTATGGACTCTTGAAGCATACCAAAACATTTTCTGCTGGTTTTCTGCTTCTCTTAAATGGGAGATGTTTTGAAGCACTAAGAGCTAACAAAGGGGGAAAATAAAGTTCAACTTATCCAGTTGTGTGCAGTGTATCATACACTGTATGTGATTCAGCATCAAATAATGCAGAAAAGGAAGGAAACAAAAATTCAGTCCAATAATTCTACGTATACAGAAGTGACACAGAGACGACCACGTTTTCTTCACAAAGTACATGACACAGTCTTTCCTGACATGAGGAATATTTTGGCTGCATACACATTTTATTTCCGGTGCTGGATGTTAGCAGGGTTCACTGCCTCCTCTCTGCCATGCTCCCGCACACTCTGATGCTGACATCAGGGTCAGTGACAAAAGGGAAACTTTGGTTAAAATGGCCTTTTTAAAGGAGAGTCAGGGAAGTTAGTATCTTGTTTCTCTATGCCAAGTTTTATTTGCTAGATCTGAAAATCCCAGAGTGCTTTGAGACCAGAAAGGTTGGTAAGAAACAGCCACCACCTTCCCTAGAAGCCAGTGAAACACACAGGGATCAGCCCTGTGATGTGAGTGACAGCACACACTACATTTTAAGTGTTAAATGTCACACTGACAGAGTTCTACCCCTGAGTCAGGAAGTCCTGATTTGCTCCTGAGGCCGCCCACCATGGCCCTCAGCACCAGGAGATTGGGCAGTATTAATTAACAGACTGGCAGATATTAAGTTTATTTTCTCCTGTCCCATAGCCACAGGTTTATGTATTTTTGAACTACTGCATGCAGTAGTTTTATGGCAGTAAAATCACTGCAAAATAGGTGTCATGCAGGCGGATTACAGGTTAAAGACAAAGTTTTAATAGAAGGGATGAAGAAATTTCCTTCAGCTGTAGAGACTTATGCTGTACCCGGGGCAGCGCTGGCATTTGTTGGAACATATTGAAAATTTATATGTGGCAGATGGACTAACTCATCTATGGTTAAGGACACATGAGAATTAACTTGTACTAGCCAGGACTATGCCGCTGTTTGAGAGATGGAAATAGCCCAACAAAAACATTACCTCCTTTGCAAAAGTCTATTTTCTTAAGTCCTAATGGCTATCACTCTGGTGAAACACAGTTTCTGAAAGTAACTACAAATCTAAACACTGGGTAACTTGTTGGATCCTATTCATAATTCCAAGTGTGATCCAAACAAACCACATAAGGCAACTGAAATCAATTTGCAACCAACAATTTAAACTCACATGTAAATGAGCTCCTGTTGCGGGTAAAAAAAAAAAAACAAACCTCCAAAAATTCAGGACTCATAAGCTTTTACAGCATCTTCTAAATCATTAAAAGAGGTTGTAAAGGGGCTCTCAAAGGGGCCCTCATGTCAGATAGTACTCTGCTATGTAGTATCTCACTGAGTATCTCTACTGTAGTATCTCAGTGAGATTAATTAAGTATATTTGTAAAGAAATATGACACTCATATTGTAAAAGGGGAAAAGATGATTGCCATAAAACCCAAGCCATAAGAACTGATAGAAGGGCAGAAAGAGCCACCACTTCAATTATTTGCAACCCAGAAAAGAGACGAAAACCTTACACAGTGCCTTCCTGCCTACAAAAGAAATTAGTTCATTGGGTTAACCATTCCTGATGTCTGTCACTAATAACTAACAGAACATTAACACATACATCCTACCATAGACTGAAAATAAGAATTATCCTCCCATCTTCAGTTCCTGCTAAGCACCACTGAAACAGCATTTGCACCCAGACTATGTTGTAAAGACAATGCCCAGGATTAGCTGTCTGCCCCTGCCCTGCCATGAAGGTTCAGCTCATCAGGCTGAACATGA
Organism: Oxylabes madagascariensis; assembly: GCA_013400675.1. Lineage (NCBI taxonomy): Eukaryota > Metazoa > Chordata > Aves > Passeriformes > Timaliidae > Oxylabes > Oxylabes madagascariensis. The sequence continues at coordinate 134,791 of VYZR01121283.1, forward strand.
CTAGAGCAGTGATACCAGTGAGTATCACACCAAGCTGGCCAGGCGTATTGTTTCATGCAGGCAAACTGAAATGTTCATCCTGAAGTAAAAGCATATGAAAATATAGGCATTCAGGAAATCAGCAGACACTTAACTTTGAAAACCATTTCAGCTGAAAAGTGAAACCTGTATCAAAGCTGCTTATCCGTACCACAGCATTTTCTTCAGTACTTGACAAGAAGCTTAGAGAGAACTAGAACTGATTTCCTCTTAATCTCTAAGTGGCCCAAGTTCAGGATTATTTCTATCTAAATATACTCCCCAATTACTAATCACAGAGGGACTAGAACTGGAAAATAGTTCCACTTAATACACAAAACACAGATAGGAAAAATCCTCTTGCCCAACCTTCTTCTCTAAAGAAGATTGAAAAGAAACGCCAGGCCATTTCACACAGTCAAATACTCAACAGCTTAAAAAATACATGAATGGAAGTCCGAGAGTTCCAGCACAGGAATCACCAAAAAAATCCTACCCCACCAGAGAGTGGAGAGAGAACCAGAGTTCACATGCTGCCCTGTTTATCTTACTCCTGCCAGTGATTCACTTCTTGTTTATGTAGTGCTCTTTGATGTGGCTGCCCGGCGCTGCTCGCAGCCTCTTCCCACAGCACTTAGAGCGCAGCAGCTCCGCAGGGCAGGAGCCGAGCAGGGCCGGCCCCGAGCGCTGACCCGGCACCCGCCGGACACGGCCTGTGCTCCGAGCGGGGGCTCAGGGTGCTGCCGGGGAAGTGCTCATTAACCCGGGCTCAGGGGCTGCCGGGGAAGTGCTCATTAACCCATGGCACCGGGCACTGCCCTGGGTGCCCGCGCTGCAGCCTCGCAGAGGGAAGGTTTTCATCTCCTGCCCTCGGGAGCGCTCCGCACACGGCCGGCTCTGCTGCTGTGTGACGGATGGGCAGGAGAAACTGTCCCGCCCAACTGACACCCAAATGTGCCCCATTCACGGCATCACTGAATCGCTTAGGTTTAAAAAGACCTTTACCAGCATCCAGCTCAACCACTGACCTAACACAAGTCTCCAGTGTCAATGTCTGACATCTCCTTTTCCCTTATATTCAGTGTGAAGCTCCCCAGAGGCAGCCTGAGGCCGTTTCCTCTGGTCCTTTTGCCTGTTACCTGGGAGGACAGACTGACACCCATCTACTTTCAGAAGTTGTGGAGAGCCATAAGGCCCCCCCTGAGCCTCTCTTCCTCCAGGCTGAACACCCCCAGCTCCCTCAGCCGCTCCTCACAGGACCTTCACCAGCTCCCTCATTCTCCTTCGGACACATTTAGATCATGCTTGGTGTATCTCTCAAACGCCTCTCCCATGCTGAGATAAGCAATCCCCATAATTATATAGGCTGAAGAACACATTAAGAATACGAAGAACAGAAAACATGCTGGTTTTCCAATTACACACTGTGTGACACTGCTTTGTTTAGTACAAAGATTTATAAATGCTACAATATAAGGTTCAAACTGACCATCTGTCTGAGCTCAAAGTGGCTGAGAAAATGCTTCTTGACTAAATTTAGAATGTGGAGATCCTTCTCCGCACACAACTCAAATATAGCATATTTTCTGGGACAAGGTAGGACTCTGCAGTCCCAGTACTGGCTTCAAACTTGCTAGAAACTCTGGCAAAAGCAGAATAGTCAGAATTCACTGTCGGCAGCAAAACCTGCCTATGCGGCTGGGTGATGGTTGACCACGATTCACTCATATGCTTCAGCACTAAAAAGCTTTTCTCTCCTCTAGGGCTGCTGTGCACCTCTGCCAGCAGGACAGATGGGCCCCCCCCAGGAAAACTCACCAGCTACTTACTCAGCATGATCAGCAGGAGCTGGTTTGGCCTGAGACAAAAGGATTAACTGGATAGCTCTTTAACTCAATAGCTTCCTTTCAGGCCTGTATTCTACTGTTTCAGATAGCAGATTTGGTCTATGAAAAATAAAAATTAAAAAAAAAAAATAAAACTAAACTAAATTAAACTAAAATAAACAGTAAAATCACTCACAACAAAATAATAAAATCAGATAAAGCTGGCATGAGGCATCCTTTCCTCTGCAGCAGAAAATGAGAGAAAAGCTTCATCCCTCTGCCCAGATGTCTTTTTCTTGTTATTCCTACTGGACAATTTCCATGAATTTCTACTCATCAAGTTTTCTGCAATCCACATAATGGAATTTCTCTCAGAAGGTATTTCACTGATTAGTAGGATTTTTCTCCATTAGCTAACATTCTGTCAGATCCAAGTTGAGCTAACACATTTGGATGCTTCCTATTCAATCACCAAGATAAAGATGAATATAAAAGCTGTCACTTTATTCAAGAGCCAAGAAAAATAGAGATCCCAAAGAACTGATTTTTCTCCACTGATTAACAAGGAGAGGGTAATAAAGCCTTTTCACTTACATGACCATGGCTATATCCTAAGTTTTTAGGATGATTTAGTTCATTAATTAATAAACTTGCATCACACAGTGGAAATCTAATTTTATTCCAGTAGATCATGAAATTCAGTATTTCAAAAATATAACTACCATCATATTACATAACTGCACAGTTCTGAGCATCAGCAGCAGGCAGAAAGGGATGAGATCCTTCAGCTAAAATATACTCCTAACTTCTACTTAGAACACCTGAGTGCTCAGTAAGTCTGCATGTTTTAAATAATTATTTCTGCAGGTACATGATACAAACAAGTCCAGGGATGGCTGTCTTGGAGGCAAAAAGTGATCATTCCAAACCTAGAGAGTTTGTGATCTGATGAAAATCAAAAGAGAGACGTCATAAACAAGAAAAATCAAATCATTACACTTCTGACACCATTTTTCTTTTTAATTACAAGGATATTCAGGATATATCAGAAAGATTAAAAGGAAAAGAAGAAGACTCTCTTTTTTCATCCCAGTTCTTCTATTTTACACATTTGACAGTAAATTTGTATTCACTGTTTCTCCCTGAACAGCCAGTTCTGGATATTACTTTTATTTGGGGAGCTCTTGAAAGATATTAAAAATGATTGGAAGCTACCATCATAGCTGACACAGGACTTAGATACAGCTGGGAGACTTAAATGTTCTTTAATATCTCTCTTTTTAAATGGAATAAAATTAAAAGTTGCTTTAATTCAGCTTTAAATTAATTGCATAGTAACTGTCTTGAAATATAAATTGCTCTTTCCAGAAGCACAGAGACAAGTTAAATTCAGAAAACTTATTTTTCTGCTGATCTGCTTACTTCAACAAAGCCCCCCAGACTTTCATAACAGGACAATTACTGGATACTCTTAGAAGTGGCACAGCCTGAGGCAATGATGATGAAAGAACTTAATAAATTGCCCAGGTTCCAGAAACAAACTTGTATGTGTACAATCTTTTAACCAGATTTCCTTTTTAATCAAGAAAATTGCCAAGAAGGTCAACTTAAGCATCTTGAAAGACACAGCACTTTGTAGATTTTCTCCCAAGAGAGACGTTTTGACTTTTCCATTCAAAGTATCCCCACAGGAGTGCCAGACTAAATGACGTGCCTGACACTGTGCTGGCTGTGCCAGGTAGCTGGCCTCCTTAGGGGAAGAGGCAGAGGTCTTCCAAAAAATCATTCAGAGGACCAAAACCACTCTCTCTCTTGATCTGTGGAGGAAGCTGCGGTTACTGGAGACTGAGCAAAAGAGGACAGAATTTTGCTAGGATGTCCTTTTGCCTTGTTGCCCTGCTCTGAGCCGTGCAGGGAGTAAACTGCGCAGAGTAAACTCTGCTTCAGTCTGCTAACTCATCCTCTGAACTCACTGCTGGGAAATCACAACTAGCAACTTCTGGAAACTGGACTCAGATGTTTTAAGGTAAAGCTAAAAATTACTGCACTGTAATTTGACAGGGATGTTGCTGTTCAGGAGAGGGAGGAAAAAAGGAAAGAACGTGCGCATGCATCTCCAGTCTGCTGTGGACTCAAACCTGGTGACTCAGCTCAGATGTTAAACATCAGCTCAGATTACAAAACCACCATATAATTTAGACTGGCTGAAAATCTACTCTAAGGGAAAAAACATATAGTTCAGCATAACCATATACTTTAAGAAAACAGTCCATTCATTATTTGGCCAGAGAATGGCTCGGTTATTTCAGAGTGTAAGAGAATATCTATTTTCAATAGATTTTCGGACAGTTCATTTGTAAAGTGAGTCCTATACACTTTTGTACCTACCTGGAAACAAATGTCACTCTCGTATGACCTTAGCTGCTTGAGTAAGGCTTCCATCTTCTACCCAACAATGGCAACTTCCTTACACCAGGCAGAGATTCTTGCTCAACCCTGTTATCAAGGCCAGCAGTCTGAACAGTTGTGCACATTTGTGACAGGTCCACACACCCTGCCCAGTAGCCCGCCAGGCACTGGGCTTTCAGTACAATTGACTGCATTAATTACCAGGCAAAGGCTTCAGCATGGAGCAAGCTGGTATACAGCACACTGGGCACTGGTCAAAAGAGTGAAAGTCATAAATCCATGCCCAGAGACCAGTGCACACATGCACACACATGCACAGCCTGGCATCCTACAGTTATACCAGTTTTAGAGGCTACTCACTGATGTACTTTGTTGTCAAGGAAGGCAAATGTCCCATGTCCCCACAATACTGTCCCCACAGTTCAGGTGGATTAAGAAGTCCTAAAACATTTCAAGCTAACTTAGCCACATGAACTGTGAAGCTGAACACTGAGAGTCTGGATAACCTGTCTGGAATTGTATAGAAGGGATTACAGAGGGTTCATCTAATCCCTTCTGCTGCAGCTGCCAGGCGGTGGGATCCATCTGGCCTGCAGATGTATCTTAGTATTGCTCTGCAGACGTACAGGAGGGTGTCCGTTGCCTAAAACTCATTCCTGTCTTTCACTGAAGTAGCAATATAAGAACTGCACATAAATTTGAATTAAACATACCAGATAGGCTCCTATAGGCTCCTAGACTACTCACATAAGAAACAAAACTCAACTGGAAATTGTAGGGCAATTTCACAGCCAACAGGCCATGTTCCATATGGATTATATGCTCTCCTCAACCTCCTCCTGGTGTGGCAACTACTTTAACCAAGTTAATTTATTTCAGTAATCTTACCTGCAGTACCACTCCTCAGAGTGGAGTTCACAACTGAGGCAGAGACTCGAGGTACAGCCATGTAGCCATTAAACCCTGCATATTGTGAACTGTGGCCTTGGATTATTCACAATGCAATGGCACTCTACAGAAACTTTAAAACCAGAATCCCCACTGCCAGGCTTTGATCTTGAGTGCCCATGACACAGCTATATCTGCTGCTAGTTGCTGTTGATCAGTTGTATTCAAGAATTTCCCTTCAACAACTGATGCAGCTGCTCTCAGTTTAGACTTCTGATGCCAGGTCACACAGTCCATCTAAAATACCGCCCCCTTCTAATGTCTGCACTGGAAAGACAGACCATAATCTCTCTGAGAAGCTACTTTGTCACAGGATGGGAAAATTAGAATTCAGTTATTCTGTGAACAAACTATTATATATGCTCATACTTACATATGTGAAAGCTTGCAGGAACCTATAAATGACCAAAAAAAAAACAAAACGATAACCCATTCAACTCTCTTGAAATCCTTCTTGTCTTTAGGACTTCCAGAACATCAGCAGCAACAGCCCAGAGTTATCCAATTATAAGTTTTCTCCCAAGGTTTTTTCATAAGGGACAGTAAAGACCAAAATGCAGAACTTCTGCAGAAAATAAAAACTTAGCATTTGCCTGTTCAGGAAAGGAAATAACCACAGAACCAGAAGAAGGAGTACAATGCCAAAAAGCTTGACAAACAGAAAAGAAAATATATATTCCTTGGAAAAAAGAAAGGAAATCTGCCAGGCCAAAAAAGGCACAATTCAAAAGGCCATTTATAAAATAATGCACTTGACAGAAGAAGTAGTACAATTATTTACTGCTTGCTATGAGAGTAGTTCTGCAGTTTCATTCCAAGTCTCTGCAACCAGTACTCAAGCAGAAATTATTCAATGAATGTCGCATCCATGAATGACAGCTGTATTTTAGCGATATTTAACAGAGCCTGATTTAAGCATTTATTTGGCAGTTATTAAAACCTGGTGTATGTATATTTAGATATGCAATAAGCATTTCTATAAATTCATTTTAATTCAGTTTTTGACTGGAAATCCATTCTGTGCTGATGGAAATTCTTGGAACATACAATAAATAAGAATGAACATTCATTGTTCCACCCATGCAAGCCCAAATCCAATACAGTCATTTTCAAGCCTGTTTGAGCTCAATTTCCTACCACATAAAATTGATTTCACCCACTGAAATGGTAACAAACCACCACAGACCAGGTACATCTCTCACACTGAGAGATTCCCGTGTTACCAGGGAATACAGGAATGCTGCTTCTCTCAAAGCAGCACGCTTCAATTCATGATGCTATTTATTCAGTTTTGTCACAAAGGGGTATTATCAACTTGAAAAAAGGCATTTCATTGTGCAAAACATGTATCAACTGACTGCAAATTCAAGAATTCTGTAACTGAAACATGTTGGTAGACTAAAAGTAGGATGAAAAAGAGTGCCCACCAGTCCACAGCAAGGCAATTTCCCTGATTCTCCATTTTTTCAAGTTCCAGCCTGGTAAAACTGATCATAATGTGAGCATGGAAGATGTTTAAAAAAGACTCAATTGGTCTCCTTAAAGAACAAAGGAAAATTAAAAACAAAACCAACCCAAAGCTTTGTGTACCTAAGTCTTATAAATAAACTGTAGATACAATCAGTAGATGAG
>VYZR01121284.1:7628-22980 GCA_013400675.1 Oxylabes madagascariensis
TCCAGTGAAGTACTTGAACTTTTTTTAAAAAAAATGTTTTCTTGTTTAAAATATTATTGTATTTAGCTGTTAACAATTTTCTGTCTAGGCCAAGCCTTTTGGAAAACTGATATCTCTATTCTATTTGAGGACAATACCCTTTATGTTAATTGTTGCAATTTCTTTTGAGGACAAACTGCCTGTGACAAGGAAGACTTCTTGTTGCTTCTAATGACTTTCTTTTTTTGAGATGTGGGTGTGTTGTTTATTTGGTTTGTTTCCTTAGGCAAAAGTAGAAATTAAGCAACATGAATAAAATTCAGATCAGCATTAAATCCCACATTTTGTGTAAATGGCCAGATTTTTGCCATAATTTTTGTGTCATTTCATTAGATGGCTAAAAAGTAGCTAATTAGCTAAAAATTATAAATCAGATTGTACTCATCCATTTTTATGATACTTAGTTTTAGCAATGTAAAATGTATTACATTGTTAAGTAGGATTTTTTTTGACTAAGAATTCAGAAGAAATTACTGTGTTCTTCCTTAGAGAGGATAGGAAATTGCCAATTTGACAAGAAACTGTAAATTACTCAACTTTTTTCAGTCAGTTTTGGAACATCATTATTTTACTTGACTTTCAGTGACTTGCAGAGGCATGAGTACTCCAAAACAAACCCTTGTTTGTTCTGTTTCTTTGTATTCACCTTTATAAGGTTGATAGAACTCTGATCTGTGGAGTTGGAACTCCTATTGCTACTCTGCTGAAATAATAGCTTTACAGACATCACAAGAGTCATGGCACTTCCCTGGGATTGTTTGTTCAAGAAGTTCATATTTAGGAGACAGTGATATGTAATGCCAGACTTTTCCCTATCTCTAGGGAACAAATGCTGGGAATTGGTGCAACATTTTTAGCAATAACTTGGCATCTTTTAACACTTTACATCATTGCTTGTAGGAAGCATATTTGTACAGAGCTTTAACAATGTGTGCAAGACAAACCCGATGTAAATATCTCATGAGAGAAATGTTGGCTGTAGCTGTCTGAATTAAATCATATAACTTCCCATATTATATAAAAAAAAGGCATCCAATTTATAAGATTTTTTTTCCTAAAGTTATTAGCAGAAGATTCCAGTGTGTTCTCACGTGATAAAAAAGACAAAAACTTATTTACTAGAGCTTTTAATCCCGTCATGAAATCATTAAAATAAAATGGAGAGATGATATTTTGGATGAGAGCTCAAGAAATTCGGGTGAAATCCCATCTGTGCTGCAAATATTCTGCTTGAACTTTGAGAACTGATTTAATCTGTATTTGCCTTAAATCCCTCTTTATGAATTTAAGGTGATGATACTCAATTTGTCCTCCTTAGGGAACATCCTAAAGAAATGCATATGTGATTTGGAGCTTACCTCCCTCATTTCCTGTAATACTGAGAGTACAGAAAGGAACTTAAAAAGTGAATGTCTGACTGGATGAATACTTGACAAGTTGGTAATTTTAATGCTGTTGTACAAAGCTGGTATTGTATGTTAATGGCATGCCAGCAAATACAGCCTTTTGAACTGGTGTATTCTCTAAGTATTAGGTGTCATTTGAATCTATTCATTACAGCTGACATTCTGGAAAAGGATCTTTATTGTAACACAGGTGCTCTTGAAAATGATTTCTGTTTAGATCACTCCATCATGAAATCAGTGGAAGAAAGGCCATGTCTCCATTATTGAGACAGTAGGATACTCATTGGGATCAGAACATGTTGCTGGAGTATGGATGGTAATACAGGTGCAAGTACAATAGCAGTGTGAAAATGAAAACTGTTACATCAAACTGTTTTCTGCAGGCAGAGCAAATTTACCTTCCCAAGTGTTGCCACTGAGACAAAGTTGCATGGTAACCTTTTGCTGCAAGGCTTGCATCACACTGTAATCCTCATACTGTGAATGGTTACTGAATGGAACCAGGAGACCTTCACTACCTAATCAGTTTATTATTGTTGCTCTTTTTGAAGTGAAATTGTTTCCTCCAAAGAAATAATAATAATAAAAAAAGAACTTTTGAAAATGAAAACAGAAAATAAGATAAAATAAAATATTTTTTTCATTTGACCATATCCCTGAACAAGATAATATGCTTCAAGTCTATCCTGAAAAGTGTTGCTGTTTTCAGAGATAAGCCTAAAGCTGGAAGCCGAGATCAAGAGCAGATCTCATTGCTGTGGCAAATACTCCTGTAAATCCAGATTCATTATTACTTGTTTTCACAGTCTTTATAGTAGTTGAATTTGTGGAGCTACTTGCACTCTACAAAGGGGTTTGAATGGTTTTAATTAAATGTTGATAAAACAGAAAAGGAATCTTGGGATGTGAAAAAAAATTAATTCTGGTCATTAGTCACCTGACAAGCATATTACAGTACAGATTTTTTATAGCTCCGTGGATGCCTGTGAAACTGGAAAGATGGTATTCTAAATGGATTCCTTGTTAGCTGCTTTGAGTCACTGTGAATATCACTTTAGTTACCTACTAAATTACTGAAGCAGTTATGTAAAGTGCTTCCAAGGCAGTACATTACCATGCCTGTATCTGATTTTGAAAATGAATTCTGAAAGCTTAGCTGTAAAAAATATAGGATCAGCTTAGCATAGTTCAGAAACTTGTGGAAAATCTTGAAAGGAACATAGTAGACTGTTTTGGTGATATGCGGCTGCCAGTTGCTCCTGTGGACATGGCAGAAATATGTTCCATATTCCCCCTTCTGCCCTGCTTTTTTCTTTTCTGTTTATTACATGTCACATGAAGTTAACATTTGTCCTCTGCTTTTTGCATCCTATATAGTACTCCTGTCAGCTGAGAAAAAAATAAGTCAAACAATAAAATAGGCTAGCACTTTGTCTTGGCTAAACCATGAGGAATCACTCTGGTTTTGTACACTGATCAAGCCTATTTCCTGATAAGGAAACCAGTCTGTGTGAATACAAGAGTGTGATGTGCATGGAAAAACTCCTCCAGCTTCCCTAAAAACCTGCTACTGAGGTGTGTATTACTGGGATTATGAGGGACACATAAAGCTTTCTATTTCTATGCAAATTGTTCTGGCAGTTTCTGCAATGAGTTGTACCAGATCTGAAAATTACTTTTACCAATGTACTGCTACTTGAAGTTGCTTTATTTTAGCTGTTATGCAGAAAACATCTTCTTATGTCTCAGTTTATCAGCACAGACTATTACAGAGATTGAAGGACGTTTGGATATCCAGATTATATATTAATTTGCAGTAAAGTAGCAAATTGGAAGAGAGCATAATGTAAATTAACTAAACTAGGCCAGCAAGACTAATTTCTTTATCTTAACATAGCACGTTGTGATCATTAGATTTTCCACCAAGAATGAATCTTGCTTGCCTTTTGTCTGTAATAGAGCTGACAAAGAAAAAAAGGAGAAAGGAAAAGAATGAAACATTTGCATTTTCCTGGCTGACTGACACAGATTTAGAAACCCTTGAAGAGTGAGTCTGCCTACTGAGCAGATAGGAAATTGGTATAACTGACATAATTGACACCAAGATCACTTTTGCTATCTGACCTTTAAGACTTTGGAGCTCATGTGAGTTGCAGGCCTGGGAAACTTTGGCAAGCCCTGAACAATCTGTGTTAAGGACAGCTTGTCTGCACGCTTGCCCTGATATTTGGGATCAGGGAAGATTTGGGCTTCTTTGTTAATAGAATAAGTCTGCACAGAAGGTAGCAGTGATACAGGTGTCTGGGTGACTCAGGGCAAGCAGAATTTTATTGAAGATTACTATTTCCAAGAGGTGTTGAAAGTTTAAAAGGAAGAAATATTGTTTGATCAGAATTTTTTGGCCAGCTGAACCTTCCATCATTTCTTGGGCAGAAGTAGCCTTTTGGCCAGGTGAGACTTTACTGTCTTAGGGTGAGTGCATTCTAGCTATCCAAATACTACAATTGGCTCTACATTCCTGCCAGGGTATCAGGGTGGCCTCTGCATCCAATACTTGCAGAACCAAAAAATCCAGTACAGAACAAAGAGTGATAAACATTCCAGTGAAATACTGTGCTTCTGAAGTACATTGCAAAGGAGATCTGCAAGGCAAAACTTTGAGGGAAGGGCAGAAGAGGAACAATACCAGCAACTAACAATGGGAAGGCTCTTTTTATTGCAAATCGCTGTGCCTCAGAAGTTAGTAGCTGTCACCTACAAAATGTTATTATCTCTAGCAGAGGAGCATTAAGCAGCTTTAAAGAAAAGGAAGAATTAGGTTCATTATCTTAAATTGGTTTATCTTAGAACTATCTTGGAACATAATATAATTTTTAAATAGTGCATTAAGGAAATAAAATAAAAAAGAACAATTCTTTTAACATGATTGACCAAGAAACTGCTGTTGGTTCACCCTGCCTGGATGCCAGATGCTCACCAAAGCTTCTCTATCACTGCCCTCCTCAGCTGACCAGAGTAGAAAAAGTATAATGAAAGGCTCAGGGGTTGAGAAAAGGGCAGGGAGAAATCACTCACCAGGGACCATCATGGGAAACATGATCCTCTTGGAGAAATTAGTTTAATTTCTTGCCAATCAAATCAGAGAAGAGCAATGAGAAATAAACCCAAATCTTAAAACATGTTCCTCCGACAGCACCCTTATTCCTGGGCTCAACTTTACTCCCATTTTCTCTCTCTCTCCTTCCCTCCAATGGCACAAGGGGATGGGGCTTTGAGACTGCAGTCAGTTCATCACGTTTCTGCCACTCCTGTCTAAGTCACAGTGCTCCACACACTCTTTCCCTGATCTAGCCTGAAGTCCCTTCCAGAGGAGACAGTCCTCCATGAACTTCCCCAGTGTGAGTCCTTCCCATAGGCTGCAGTTCATGAACTGCTCCAAAGTGGATCCATTTCCATGGGGTAAAGTCCTTCAGTAACAGGCTGCTCCAGTGTGGGTCACCTGTGTGGTCAGAGGTCCTGTCAGCAAACTTGCTGCAGAGAGGGCTCCTCTCCCCTTGGGGCCACAGGTGCTGCCAGGAGCAGACTGCTCCAGTGTGGGCTTCCTACAGGGTCACAGCCTCCTTCAGGCATCCCTCTGCTCTGGTGAGGGATCTTGCACAGGCTGCAGGTGCAAGACATGTTCTCCCATGGACCTCCATGGGCTGCAGGTGGAGCTCTGCTCCCCCATGTACCTCCATGGGCTGCAGGGGCACAGCTGCCTCACCATGGGCTGCACCACGGGCTGCAGGGGAATCTCTGCTCCAGTGCCTGGAGCACCTCCTGCCCCTCTTCCTTCACTGACCTTAGGGTCTACAGGGTTGTTCTTCTCACGTATTCTCACTTCTCTCCTCTGACTCTTGCTGTGCACCTTTTTCCCCTTCTTAACTATGTTATGCTTGAGGGTTCACCTCTGTTGCTGATGGGCTCAGCCTTGGACAGTGGTGGGTCTATCTTGGAGTTGTCGGGCACTGGTCGTCATAATCCTTTGAGCCTTTGCTACCAAATGTAATCCTTACATACGTGTAATGCCATATGTTAAAATCAATGGCATTGCATCCTACATAGTGCTTCTTTGTAAGAGTTTGAAGAAAACCAGAACCCTGGGAAGTTACCACTGAGAATTCAGATAAATTCAGGTAAAAATATTCAGCTCCTCTTTCTTTGTTAAAACAAAACAGTTTTGTCTCACAAAATGGCAGGTGGGTTGGCTGATTGTAGTTCTAAAAGATTGATATTGTTCAAATATTGAAATGTACATCTCATTGTGAAAGACATGCTGTGCAAAATAGGCTGCCACCTCAAAACCAGAAGAAATAAAATTTAAAAATTGAAAAAAGAGCAACTGTGTTTCAGAATATATCTTATGGAAGAATCTTTCGAGGTCAATGCTCATTTATATTCCTCAGCATCTAAACTCTTTGTATTCTTTAGGCTCAAACGTCAGGTACAGGAGCTAGCGAAGATTCGATAGGAGAACGAGAAAAATATTTCTTTTATGAAATAGGGTTGTGGTGATAGTTCAAAACAGAGATGCAGTCAGTGAACACTGAACTCATATCTGACTTGTTCTTCAAAACAAAAAAAAACCACCCGCTTTATAAAGCAGAGTTTCAATTTTCTAAAATCATTGTTAATAAATTCCCCAGCTGCCTTCTTGTACTATAATACATTCAAATCCACTTTTCAAAGACCTGAGGTGTTATAAGGTATTGTGTTTTCCTTTATCTCTCCTACCAGTGACAGTAAGACCTCTGCAACCCAGATAGTCAGGCAGCGTGGATCTCATCTCACCTCTTGCCCTGTCACCTTTTACAAGACAATTCACGTCAAACCTAAGGCTTGCTGGGGCAGTAAGACAGGGCAGGAAGGTGGCTGTGATCATGAGGAAACTGCAGATCTTTTCCCTATAACTGAGCTGAAGCAACATGCTGGTCCCATTGTTTTTATGTACATATTTTTGGCAGTAAGTGAATCAGAATATGTTGTTTTCTGCTACCACGGAGAGTCATCCAGCACTTCAGATAGTGAACATATTATTTCATTCTGAGGTTTTACTATTACTGCTCCAGATTCTGATCTGCTTGTACCGTCTGTAAGGAGACATAGTAAACATGCTCTATTTAATCCCACTCTATGAGAAAGAAAATATTTTTTTCGCACAGAGAAGACTTAAGATTTTAATTGTGAATTCTCAGCAAAACTAACTTTGACTTGAAGGCTTCCCATGTTTTTTTACCAGGAGAGAAGTGGGAAAATACTTTTTTGGTAATTATTCTCAACATTTTCCTGTGTTTAGTGTGACACTAAAGCAATTTACATGGAAGGAATTTATGAAGCAGTTTGATTAGGCAGCAGGCACAACAAGCAGTGCTATTTGGAGACTTAACACTTGCACCAGCTTTGGAGCTTTGAGGCACAAAGCCAGAGGCCAAGTGACATTAGCTGCTCAAGAAATGCACTAATCGCCTTAGAAATGCAATGCCTGGAGAGTCTCTTAGGTATTATGTAATGGAAATTGTAAGGGAAAGGATAAAAGTCAAACTTTGTGTATTTACTGAAGATTATTGACGTAGTTGTGACATCACTGACAGACAGTCACAAGACACCTTTTGTGTATATAGTGCAACAGCCAGTTGGCAATTAGCACAATGCCACCCAGGCAGCTGGAAATGTGCTACTGTACCTACAAACATGCTCCAGGAGGTATTCCCCTAAGAGCCAGCTGCCCTTCATACACCACACACAGAAGGTGCCATGGGACTGACTATTGGTCTTGTAGTAACCACAGCAGTGTTGTCTGAAGGGTTGGCTTTCTCCCGTCACATCAAAAAGGACATTGAGGTACTGGAGTGTCCAAGGATGGCCAATAAAGCTGATAAGAGGTCTAGAAAACATGTCTTACAAGGAACAGATCAAGGAACTGGGGTTTTGTCTGGAGAAGGTCCAGGGTGGTCCTCATAGCCAGGTGGAGGGCTTGTTCTCTTCAGCCATGCCTCAAGTAACAGGATGAGATGAAATGGCCTCACATTGCACCTGGGGAGGTTAATATTAGATATCAAAAAAGAAATTCACTGAAAGAGTGGTCAGGAATTAGAATAAGTTTTCCAGGTAGGGAGTGAAATCACCCTCTCTGGAAGTTTTCAAAAGGTGTCTGAATATGGCACTTGGGAATATGATCAAGGGTGACTATGGTGGTGCTGGGTTGATGGTTGGACTGGATGATCTTGAAGGTCTCTTTCAAACGTAATGTTTTTGTGACGCTGCTTCCCCACATCCTCTTTATGATTGCTCAGCCTGAAACACAAACAATGATTTGAGCCTATAGAGTGCTTTTGTTAAGATCTATGCAGTGTGAAGGACTCTGCAAAGTGCCAATGGGTTTTTCACTTATTTGGGGTATTCAGACATCTCTTTAATAGGTAGAGGTTAGGCAAGTATAAAGGAAATACGTTAATGAGATAATTAAGATTGTGGTGGAACATGACTCATCCAGAGTAGCAGAAATCCCAGAGTTAAAGAAAGCAGCCCTGCTCTGCATGGAGACATCTGGCAGACAAAGACAGTCCCTGGGTGAAGCAGTTAAGTGGCATGATGTCCTGACAAATTCACAACTCCCAGAGGCTGGAAGGTGGCTTCAGAAGCCCAAACTTGTGAACAGAAGAGTCTGGATATCTAGACATATGATATCTAACTGCCTGATACTGGAGAATTCCACCACAAATCAGTTGAATTTTCTAGACTGGATTTTGTAGGTGTCTCCTCTATGATCAAGCAAACTACTCTGTAGAACAACTTTGAACTGCTCAATGGAAATCTTGTGATTGATGTGGGAGGATGAAATGTAGCCCTTGAATTTAAAAGCAGTTGTTCTTACCTGCTTCTATTAAGAGCTGAGAAAACTAGGGAATTAAAAAAAGGAATCCAGTAATTTTCCTACTACTGGGTAGTTCAGGTCAGATATTAGGGCTCTGTGCAAATCTGTTAATTTAATTGAAACTCTACAACTGTCTCTTGCCAGAATTCACAAGCCTGATAAACAAGTCCCACAAGGCTCATAGGCTTCAGCTAGCAAGTCTATTGCTGTTCAGCCGATAGCCGCACTGATATAATTGTAAAAGCCATGGACTCTAAATAAAAAGGAAGAAAACAAAAGAGTTACAAAATTCTCTATAAAGAAGTAAAGATTCTGTTGGCAAGTCTTAAATGCTGCTACTAAGCTTTGCATTTTTATCACAGAAGAAAATTATAATGTGGCGGTAAAAGATAACTAACTAGAGACAAGATAGAAAAGGTATTTAGGAATTGCTGAAGTGAATCATCTTCAGTGGACTATGTGCTATGGCATCTGTTGTGGTGTGTGCTGCAGAAGTGAGGAATGGGGTAGTAAACAACCCTGCAGCAGCATGTCCTAGAAGAAACCATTAGTGTGGGGACTGCAGCCTTCTCTTCATGACTCCAGCCAGGTCTTACTGGATGATGAGATGCCCCTTTTTATTTTATTGTCAACCCCTACTACTACCATGTGCTACTCCATGCAGGTTTCCCCGTGCTACTACCATGCAAGTTTCCAATTCAGGAATCATTCGGTGTAGCAAGATAGAGACAGAATCATCTGAAAGCTTATTCCTTTCTACAAGTCATGTTTTTGCTTGCCCTACTTTGTTAATCAGTTTTATTTGCTGAAACCACCTCTGACACCACCTTGAAACACCACACTGTGAACAAAAGACACCACTTTTTTCTTGTCCTGTCAGTGACCACTGCATTTGGCAAGAACAAGGATTTGAGACACAGGAAGGAAAGGCTTGGGAGCAAATACTCAGATGCCTTTCCCATACCAAAGAATTTAAAGATTTTTCTCTGCTGAGCACCAAACAAATTAATTTGAAGTTTCATGTTCTGAACAGGGACTGTGCCCTTTTACAGAACCTAGAGACTCCATACACAGCAACAATGAATTATGAGCTGTGTTTCTACCCCCACTGCCAGCTAGCTTCATATTTCAAGTACCTCCATCAAAGCAGAAAACACTATAAAATAATTATAAAACAATGTGATTTGATGGACTTTACCTTATAGCTTGAAAGAAACCATTTAGCTGAAATTGACAACCTTATTTTCCTGAAGTAGGAAACTCTTAACAGCAAAGGAAATAACACACTGGTTTCAATCCTGTAACTTGATGTTTGTTTAGAGCAATATTAAATTCTAGTTCAGAAAAATTTTAGACAGTAGTGGTTCAGATTGCTTCTTTATTTTAAACTCATAAAGAGCTCAGGCAAAGTTTGCTTCTTAACTGTGAGCCATGGTGTGCAGCCATAGTGATTCAATTTGCTATAGAAAAAGGATTAAATGCATTATATCTTCTTGCAATGTAATCTGCAAAGATTGAGTGGATATATGCTTCCATTTTGGCTCTAGACTTGTCCTTGTGACCCTCTGGTCCTGCACCTGCAGTGCCCTTGAAAGGCTTGCCATACGATCCACTTGGCTGTCTGGTAGGTGTCTGTCAGGTGAAGGCAGAGCCCTGCCTCTTCCCCAGCACTTCACAAGTGCCCATGGACAGTGGCACAACCCTGCATTGCATTCACAGACAGAAGAGCAAGATTGTGTTCAGTCAGCTAGGAGAGACAAGCACTCTTACGCTTAAGAATTTTGACCAAATAAAATTGCATCAGTGGTTTTGCATCTTCCAAGTCTGCAACAAATCATGATCACCTTAATAGACGATGATCACTGAGTACCCTAAGTGAACAAAAGAAGTAGTTCTATGTCTCCAAGAATAAAATGCAGAAGGTAAAATACTTTAAAAATGAATAATATTTATTTTGCTTTACAATGTTATTTATTTCAATTACTCTTGCTTTACTGTTGTTTTCAGAGTCGTCATTTCCCATGACAACTATCCCACCTTTCCTATTATTAGAATGTTTCACTAGTGACTAATATTTGCAAATCAACTACAGAGTAGTGGAAGCTTCTTCACCTTTCATGCTTTCAGTTGAGAGCCCCAAAGGTATTTAGGATCCAATGACTACGGTGGCCAGCCTTGGCCAGATTGTTCTGAACTGATCTACTTTGCTTATACCTCTGTATCTCCGAAGTGGAATTTGTTGCGAAACATATAAAAAAGTTATTTGTTGAGTAACAATCATCTCTTACTCTCTTTTGACTTGTGTCTAAGTGACAAAGGTTAATATAAAGCTGTTGACATGCAAAGCAGAAAGTTACATCATAAGGTCTAAAACATAGAAAGGAAAGGAAAACATAAAACAATGCAAACATGGAAGAAAAATGAGTTTATGTTTCCAGAGAATGATATCACAATTTTCTGTGACTTTCCTTAAAATCCCTAATAGCTTTATAATTCGAAGTCAAGACTTGAAAGAAATCAATGAGAATAATTCCACTGATTTCAACATTTCCTTCTTACCAAGATACACAAATAAATACCATCAGTTTTGCCATTGAACAAAACATTTGTCTTCTCATGGAAAATAGTATCACAAAAGACAAGAGTTAATGTATCAATTATGGGATATTTTCCTTGCAGAATTGTGGAGGAACATTGACAACAGCATTGTGATTTGCTACGTGCTCCAGCACAGCAAAAGATTTTGGCCATGAAACTGTATTTAGAAAAGCCAGAGTCAGAAATGGAATGTAGGGGAATGGGATCAGTGTATGACAACAGTTACATGTAGTGGGACCTGACCTGTCACGGTATGGCTTTGCAGCAAGAGCAGGAAGTAAATGTAAATTTAGAACAAGAGTTGCCGTGTGTGACTTTCAGAGCACAGTGTGAGCCTTTTACATCTCCACTGTTGCCAGGCCTAAATGTTTAGAACAAGACCTTGGTGGGAAAAAGGGTTTATAGAAGTCATTTGCCATTTGAACTGCCTGGTGTCATAGAGTTGGATGGGGCAAATGCAGCATAACACTTGTAGCCTGCTGGAGGCTTCCAGCCATTGAAGTAACAACTGGCAATTTCGCCACACTGTTTTCAATTAAAAGAGTATATCTAAGGGGAAAAAAAGGCGCAGCAAAAGAGTGATCTTGCACAAAAGCTTGCACGCTGTTTGACAGCGAGCTCTTGCAGGGGTTACAGCAGCCCTTGGCCTGTGCTGCACACTTTTGTGAATGTTTGCCCAGGGACCAGCAGTCAGGGCCCTCCACTGACAGCACCTCCAAAGGCAGAGGAGCACACAGGTGTGTGCGTGGGTGGGGAGCGTATAACTAAGGAAGAACAATAGCAAATGGAGAGATAAACCACACAAAGGGACAATGTTTGAGCCTTGTTATGAAAACTCTGAGACAGCAAGAGCTGTAAAAGTTACTTGCTGTTCCACATAATGAGCTAACTGGTACAAGATTCTGCACAGGCCCAGGACTCCTCCACGTTTCTTAAGGACAAATGAATGTCTTTCATTTTGCTAGAAGAAAAGTTCGTGCCTGAATAGATATGAGTGACTTTCCTTCCCTGACATTTCTTATGTCAAATTCTGTACTGCGTCTTTGATGCAAAAATTTCAGTCGCAGGTCATTCTGTATGTAAGGTTATATTCCCTTGGTTATTTAGATCTGTATATTATACGTTTGTAAGCTTTTTACAAGCTCGTTTGTGTGTCTCATGATTAAAAATTTGTTTATGTTTTTTCGCTTGTCAAGACATAATCAGCTTTCATGCTGTGTCTATGTGATATCTTCAGTAATCAGTTAGGTTTATGGGGAAAGTAGGAGCAGCAATGCTGTACAAAGTGCTTCTTGGGGATGAGCTGAAGCTGTGAACTCCGTTTTCATTCTGCTTCGCTTAGAATCTGAAAGCTGTGGGCTGCTGCCAAGGGAAGTTTTTCAAACAGCCTGGACTCTGTTAGCTAACTAGCTCCCCCTCTTGAAACTCCAGAAATGCTGACAGAAGTCAGGGATGTAAAGGGAAGTGAAACGAAATCCATCGGTGTTGTAGCTCTCTCATTTTTATAACCATTGTGGGTGTTTTTTTCTTATGTGTAACTGACAGCTGGGGAATGTCCTTATCTTGCTGCTGCCGGTTTCTAAACTGGCCTTGTAAGAATGTAAAAGGGTTTTTGGTGTCTGCTGCAAAGAAATTCAAGGCTGCAGAGGTCACCCTAGTGCCAGTGTCCAGTGGAGAAAGGCAGCAGAGCTCCCCAGCTGAAGGGCACTGGGGAAGGATGGTGGAGGACAAGGATGGCTGGGGGACAAGACTGTTCAGCTCCACCCCGCAGCAGCCCCTGCTCGGGACTCCAGCAAACACCAGGGCAGGAAGGGAAGCGCCCATCTGTGCAGGACACAAACATCAGCTGCGCCTCCCGGGGCATTCCTGCCCGACAATGAGCCCAGCTGACGCGGGGAGGTGACAGCTGTGCTGCTGCGCGGCAACGGGGCTACCAACACAGTAGGTAACTACAGCCCGGATTTTCTGTTTGCTTCTGTTCTGGTTTTCCCTAGAACAGATATTAGGTATATGGAGAGGTTTTGTTCTAGGGCACCAAATGGAGAGGTGATTCTGCTGCTGAGAAAAAGCTGTCTTTGCTGTAGAGCAGGCCTCATTACACGGAACTCTTTCCCACATGGGTTTTACAGAGAGCTGTCCTTGCCTGAAAATTACCGCTCAGAAAAAGGTCATATAATGTCAGGATGGATAAAGTACAAGAGAAGAGAAGAGAAGTGTTCTTGCTTTGTAGAGAGGGGTGACTGAGATATGGAGCTGCACTCAGACTTCATACTACACTATTCAAGCATCCGAAGACTTACTAGATGAAAAAACATTTGCCATCCCGGAAAGAATGAACATTAGAACTTAGGACACTTCATTTCCAGGTTTTTCCTGGCAGTGGGCTATAAATCCAGACCCTTTTTGTTTCTTGTTTCTCTCTCCAGTACCATGAATTTTTCATGTCTTTGGATAGTGGACTACTTGCAGCATGAAGGACAGAGTAAGACCACAGTGTATAATCAGGTGAGATTTATTCTGGGTAGGGACAGAAGTAATTTTAAGTCTGCATATTGAAGAGAGTGTTTATCTAATTTTCTGGATAAAAATCAATTGTTTAAGATTGAGAAGACTACCACTAGCTAGATTTTGGGCTGAATATGATGCCTTGTGTCATTTTCAAAGGTGTGGTAGGATCAGATAGCAGAGCTGTTTTGGTTTTCCAGCTGCCTGTATGTCACTGCTGCCATTCAGTGAACCGAAGGGTAGCAGCCATCACAGTCAGGCATGCAATTGAGAGTTTATACCCTTCTCATGCAAATAATGTGGCATTTACCCACTTCTCATATAATCCAAATGGTTGAAGTATTATAGTTCTTAAAGTCCGGCTTAAACCTTTCTAATCAGCCTAAATACATCCTTGGAGATACATCTTAGTTGTTGAGATCTCTTGAATTCTATGTAAATCCTCCATAGATCTTAGTCACAACAATATCTTTCAATATCTTATGACATCTATCCCAAGTCATCCTGAAAATCTATAAGAAATGAAAACAAATTACTCATATTCTTCCCAAGAGTTCTAACCACAATATGGTGTTTCACTTAAATTCAGTAAGCAGCACTTTTTAAATAAGTGACAAACACAAGGATTTAAATTTTTGGATATCCATTGTAGGACGCTGTAAGTGTCACCTGATTCTTCAGATGAATATCACCTTTAGGACATCTGCAACATCTCTCTGGTAAATCTGCACTGTAAATTGTAAACACTGACTCAGTTACAACTATTTTTCTTTTTAAAATCTCCCATTTCAATGATGGAGAAAAACATGCATAAATGCTTACAGAAATAAAGTGTTTCGAGGGTACACTCTCAAATCTGTTGAAATAGTGTAGTGTTCAGGTGAACTGTAAAATCAGTGGAAAACAAAAAAAGATATTTCAGATTTTTAGTCTCCAAATTGTATTTCTACTTTACCTACATACAAAGAAAATCATTAAGGAGGCAGGTTGATATAAATATTGTTTAACCCCTTCACAAATCTTCTAAAAATGCATTATTTTCCCAAAACATATTATATATTTTAATTTCAAATAGTAATGATCAAAACATCAAGAAAAGACTAGGTTCTGTTTTCCATCCTGTCTTTTCATATTTGTTTTTACAGTCCTCTGAAAGCTTGCTCTCTACATGCTTTTTAAAGTAGAACTTTAGGATTAAGCTTTTCAGCTGGTAATCTTAGAGAAACTCTCCCCATTTTTATCTATTGAAAATCTGAACTTCAAACGGTTTTACAAAAATCAAAGCAAAACAAAAGACCCTTGCTATTATGCATAATAAACCAAATTATGCACATAGGAATCTTGCCATGAAGTGTGTTCATATGTCTGAAAATACAGCATATGATTCCTGATGTATATTTTATAAACTGCACAAATACCAGCACATATTAAATGCCTGGGTCTGCATGCAGTCATGTTCTTTAATGCTCATCATATTTAAAGCTGGGGGTCCTCTAGGCAAAAAGTGACTGTCTGGTTTGGAGGTGAAGCAAAGAAGGTCATCTACATTAAATGAACTAGACTGGGCTCAGTAATAGTGAGCCATTCTCAAATACTAATGACCATCTGGATTACAGATGCAGTAGCCAGATTGTCTGTTGTGTCCACCAAGTGAGTTGTCTTACCCTGGGAAAAAACTGTCATCTGTCTGTCTTGCCCTGTAGACATGAGCTTTCTTCCAACCTGTCCACATGGATTTACTGGTGGCAAGGTCATCCCGTTCTCTGGAACGTCACTCACTTGTATTTGCTGGCTGCTTAGCAGCTGCCAAAATTTTTGGAACAAAACAGAATGGCAAGGGGCTGGAAATAAGACAGTAAAACTGAAATATTTTCTCTTTCTTTCTGGTGCA
>VYZR01121285.1:4090-17274 GCA_013400675.1 Oxylabes madagascariensis
TCTTCAGTATAAAAGGACAGGGCATTAGTGCAACAAAATTTGTTTTCAGGACTAAGCCACCAGCTTTAGTGGGGGGAATCCAAGTAGCTAATAGAAAATTATTTTATTTTGTACAATAACAATTTGAAAACATAATGGTTCAAACCCACAGAAATTATAAGACAACAAAGACCTTAAGGAGTTGGAAGGGTTTTTCTTATGTTGAGCTGCATAAACCACTCGTTTCTGATGTTGTGTCATGTGAGTACTTTTATCTTTACAAGGGCTTACTAGTTTTGTTGAACAGTTTCTAATTCTTATTCTAGATGAGATGGGGAACCACCCATCCTGTCCATGCTCTTCATGATTTTCATGTCCTGTCTCAGTGTTCTACTCCATCAGTCAGTGATTTCTTTTTCTAAGCTGGAGAGTCCTATCCTACCTTATGTTTGTCATAGGAAAATTATCACATTTTCCATTGTTGCTGTGCTCTGAATCTTTTGAAACTGTAAAATGAGTCATTAGGTTCTTTGACAGTTACTGTTTGTTCCTGCTTGCATTTGATAAAGCATTCTGCATTTAGTTCCATATGTATAAATTCTAGAAATATGAAATACTACTGAATCATTTTATATAACCAGCACATTTACATCTTGTCTTAAAATTCTTATGACATCACTGAAATATAGAGTAGCTTTAATGCCACCTCCTGGACAAAGATTTAAATAGTTTAGGCAGACTTAATTTGAAGTAACTCTTTAAAATCAGAACAAGTAACTTTCAAAGTTTGAAAGGTTTATATTAATCACTTTAGATCCAAATACTTCAATTTATTATATGAGTTGGGATAATGCTGACATTTCAAAATATGTATTTGGCCTTATATTCCAATGTGGGGAAACATTTGTTTTCTATTTCGAAATTGTAACGTTAATTGAAAAATTTGAAACTGTTCATTGAATTCAAAGTTAAATATTCAGTCTTTAAGCCTTGCTACTTCTGGAAAGGCATATGTGTATATAAAACAAGGTAGATGAATCTTTAGATTTGTTTTATTTTTAAATTAAAAAAATTGTCTTTAGGCTCTCTTGATAATTTTGCCATTCTGAGACATGTATGTTATGGTACTTCCTTGTCTTGAAAGGGATTGCTATTATATATTCCTTTTCAATCTATACAGTCTAGATCTATATTGTACTTTTTAGTAAGAAAACAATCCTTATTGTCACCCTACAGAGGTTTCTAGTAATTGTTCTTTTCCTTACTTGGAAATAGGAAGGTATTTATCACTTGAAGGACATGAATATGATTTTATTGGCCCAGCATTCCAGAAATCCTCATTTCAGTAATGCTCAAACTGACACAACGTGTCCAGCATATGCTGGTGTTTTGTTACCCCCTAGACATTAGTGTGGTTTCTAATGGGATCTTAACAAACATCTCTGTAAGTTCTGCTCAGCAGCATGGCTGGGTGAGGCAGTTCCTCTTCCAAGGAGCGGCAGTTCTGTGCTGATGGGTTTTGCTCTGTTCAGGCAAGACAGAGGCTGCTTCCAGACACAGACACAGCCAGTCCCATCCCTGCCCCAGCAGTGTGAGAGTCATAATGATCAGCCCTGAGAGTCCAGGAGAAGGAAGGTCTTAAGTATGAACTGTACTCCAGACACTTGATTTCATTTACCACTTTGTTCTGTTGTTGCTTTTGCAGTGCTGGGATTGGACGGACGGGGGTTCTGATCACGATGGAGACAGCAATGTGTCTCATTGAGTGCAATCAGCCTGTTTATCCTCTAGATATTGTAAGAACCATGAGAGATCAAAGAGCCATGATGATCCAAACACCTGTGAGTATCATCCCTGCTGTTCTGTATTGCAGAACAATAATTTCCGCTCATATTGGATGGAATTTTTAATGTACTTGTTGTTGATCACATTGCAGAGATCACATTTACCCAGTATAGCTGTAGCCTTGGCTCCCGGCAAAAATAAATTCCTAAGGGTATTGGAAAGGAGCAATTCTTTAAATTTCTACAGAAAAAACTTGAAAAAAAAAGCAGCAGCTGTTTCAGGGATACCTGGCAAATAAGAACAAAAAGGGTCAATTTTTAGCTGTGTAAAAATAGCTCAGAGAAGAAAGCAGGAACCAAATTCCAGGTGTTAAGAATGGGAGTAGTATAACAGATAAACACAGAAAGAACCAACACTTGCAAGAAAAAGCTTCAGTGATGAAATTCAGTGGTTTTATGTTGCCTTAGTTGTAATGGAAACAAGCCTTAACTACACCCTGTGATGGCTCAAACGGAAATTATCAGAGAAATAATATTTGTAAAAATCAGTGTAATTAAATTTCACGCAAAATGCGTCAAAGCAATCATAAGTACACTTAGTCTAAGAAAAGTAACTTACTAAAGGATTCTTTTGGGGCTTTCATGGCATTTGATATACTTTAAGATAACAGAATTTTTCATGCACCTGTAATGTTTGGGTTTTGTGAGATAATTCATGGATTATACTTCAGATTTTTAAGAGTTTTAGAACAGATTTAGAAACTTGTATCAGTCAGGTATTGCTTATCTCTAAGAGCAATTTGTGTTTATGTTTTTAGAAAGTACCTAAAAAGGGTGAAGAGGTTGAGTTGTGTTGCCTTTCAGAAAGAAAAAAAACAAAAAACCAAAACCTTGGATTTTCGGTTGTTCCAAACTTTGGATAGTTCCAGGTTTTTTTATTTTTCTGAAAGAGTAATCATGAGTAATTGATGCAGTTTTACTCGTAGTATACAGCATTTAGAAGAAGAAAAGGCACTAGATCCAGTATCAAATCACAATTAGTTGAAGGTAGTTACTCATTGTAGTAATTTTCATGTCCCTGCTGCTGTTCCTCTCATAAAATTTGAATAAAACTTTTTTGTTCTTCAGAGAGTATTAAGGCTGACAAAAAGTGTCTCCATTTCTAGGCCATCAGTCACTCAGTGCTGCTGAATTTATGTTCCAGTACCCCTGTTTCAGTAAAAAGTTGCTGTATTCATGTAGCACAGGAAGGATGAGAAAGATGATGATACATGAATAGAGCAAAGGATGGCTCTTGCTGTTTGTGGCAGTTCTCCAGGATGGATGGGTAGCTGTCTGTCTCCCATATGTAGAGAGGAAGAAAATGTTATTAGTAAAGGTAGGAGTTGCAGTGTGAGGGGTTTAACTGCGTTTTTTTCAGTGTGTGCTCAATATCGTCTGGTCTCCTCATTTTCATAGAAAACAAGGAATGTCACGGTTCAGTGAAAAGCAGGGTTTTAGTGCATCAGAGGGAGAAGGAATTGGGTTTTTTAAGGTTTCATGAGCCTCAGCCGCTCCCGTTCCTCCTTTGGCAGCCGGGATGGAGCTGGGTTCGTGTCCCGAGGGGTTCGCTCGCTGTCCGCAGGGGGGCGCTGGGGACAGACGCAGATTTTACACAAATGGAGAGAAATGAAACTTTCATATACACCCGGCAGGATAGCAAATAATGGTTCTAGGGCTAGAGATGTTAATGCTCCCTTTTAAGATCTAACATCACTACCTGCTGCCTAGAGAGGGCTGTTCCACAACACTGACAGTGCACGTGTGCTGGAGTTCTAACCAGCATAGACACATTTGTGCAGGATGCAATGTGAGTTGTGGCACTTCGCATTTATTTCGGTTTGTTTTCATTATATTCTACTTTGATTGCTGTCAGATTTTTAACTATTATTTGTACAAACCAAACTTAGTCACTTCTGTGTATGCAGGTGCTAAACTTGGAGGCATTGAAGATTTAGACATTATATAATGTTAAGAAACAGGAAATCTGGGTTTTTAAAACATGAAACAGTTTTCTTTTATAAATCAAATTCTGACAGGGAGGTGCCAGTAAAATGACTGAGTTAATGTAAGTATGAAAGAGTGCTTTGAAACTATGGCTTCTCAGTCCAAGGGTGTGGAAATCTCAGGTGGGTGCAATTTCAGCAAGAAAATAAAGAGAAGAAAATTACTAAATAGGTGATGTTGTAATAATAATACTGGGGTTTGAGGTAGGACTTTGGGTATATATTTCAAAGTGCCATTGATCCTATTCTTCTGTTGAGAAACAAAATTTTCTCATCTAAAGTTCCTTTTGTATTGTGTTTCCTAAACTAACTTTGAAGCACAGCTCCTGGCCTGTGAAGAGAATGAGGTGGGGAAATCTTAGAGGCCTTTTCTGTTTCCAAATGACATTTTTTAATTACATTTGTTTTCAATTTACTGAATCTATTTTCCTTTTCAGAGTCAGTACAGATTTGTATGTGAAGCTATTTTGAAGGTATATGAAGAAGGATTTATTAAACCTTTACAAGCATCACTGCATAAGTAAAGAGCAAAAAACCTATGATATCAACTGAGGAATCCTGTCCTCTATAATGAACTGGCAACATTCTTTGTGCCATAATACTGCTTGCAGGAAATGATAGTGAAGTACAGCAAAGAATTGACAAAGGACTTTGAAAACTTCAGCACTGTTGCACTTTACGTTGAAACAAAATCAGTCTCTGAAACTCTTCTAACCTTCATCTGTTTGAAGACTTTATTTTCGTGATTTGCTCCGAACAAACCATAAACTGAAAGAACTAATTGTGTTCAGGGTAATCTACGATATTTCATTGTAGTGCCATATACTGCGCTTCTGGTTGAATTGCTACAAACAAGGCTTGGAATTATTTCACTCTGTTCTACACCCATGTCTCTTAAAATGAAAAACAAATTAAAAAATACACTAAGCCATGGTCTTTTTCCAGTGCTAGGTTTATTTACTATGTACAGACTCTCACAGTTTTGTTTTCTACAACATTAGCAATATTGCCAATACTAGATAGATACACACTGCCTACTGATGCAGCACACTTTGTCCTACACCCTTACTAGAGACCAGCTGGTTGTTAGAGGAGAGCTGGTGTCTGTTAACCCAGCAGTAGCTGCATAATGCCCACTTACCAGCATCTTGTACAAAATAATAACAATAAAAATTTTAAAAAACCAACATAGAAATAAACAGCATTTCTTTGGCACAGCCTGTGTGTCATACACTGGTGTATTCTGATTCGTGTGACTTCAGATTATGTGATGGGAACTAGTGCATGCATTATGTCTTAACCCCTTAAGTGCCTTGAGACTTACAGTGTACATCCAGTGAAAGGCACTCATGATTCCATGGGGGTGGTATTGTCCTGTCATATTTATCTTAATGGGTTCAGATTTTTAAAATGGCCCTTGGTGCTTGGAATGTGTTACCACAAGGGGTCATGGAAATACCATTCCCTCTTTCTTTATACAAGTACCTGTATGCTACTCTCTGTAGCAAAAGCACCTCTGCCAACTTAATGAATGAGCATTGTATGCTGCTGTGTTGTAATTATAAGAAAAATCTGACACATTCCTTCCAACTAGTAACTTACTAGCATCTTACTACTAAATGCTGGTAGGTCATTAGAAGCTGATACCTTGTTTTATCCTTTATTGAGAATAGCTGTTTTACTCAATTAGACATAACTCTTCAATAGCACTGATAATTAAGTTGAACTTACAATCAGATGTGATTTAATTCCATTACTTTCTAACTAACTTGTTAAGTCCTTGTAGTTGATTTCAAGCCATGTTCGTACAGGTCTGCCTTTTCTTTTCTTTGTTTGGAGGGGAGGAGGGAGGAGAACACTATGAAGTTATCCCAGAAGTTAATTTTAATTTCATAATGACCCCAGTCACCTTCTGTTATGCTTGTGCAAAATTGTTCCAGTTGGTATGGGTTGCTTCTTGTTTAAGTGGGTAGAAGATTTGTAAGAAATGTCTGTCTGATACAGTATCTGAGCTCATTCTAAAGATGCATAAGTGTCCCCATTTTTAAATATTTTTCTAGCATAGGAGAAACCAAGTCAGAAGCAAGGTACCCAGTGTAATATATTGTAAGAAAAAAACAGTCACTTACTTGACTGCCCTGTGACAGCATAACTTTGTGCCCTCTATTTAAAGGTTTTAATTTATTGTATTGGTTTCCTGAAAATGTTTATCCATTAAATTTTGTTGTAAGCTATATATGTAGCATAGAATTAAAATGGAAAGTTCTACGCTAAATAATTTTTAACTATTGAAGAATTATATTGTATAATATACTATGTTCTATAGACATTTGAAACAGATCAGCTATGAACTATTAAATGAAAAGGGATTCAGGCAAAGTGAAATCCTGGCTTATGACTTAGTAATGAACAAGAACCACAATGCCAAGTGGAAGAGAGAGTTTTAAATATTTTTAGAAAGCAAAACAATATTAGGAGGGCCGTGGCTCTGTTACTTATATTTCTAGATGTGATGCTTAAGGCAATGTTATCCCTCAGTGAAAAAGAAATTTTACAAGAATCTCTGGATCTGAACTGAAAAAGAGTAATATGGTAGCTTTAATCTCAGTTATATTTTAAGCCATTTGCAACAAATAAAAATGCTTTTTTATAATTCTTTAACTTCCACAAGATGAGGTTATTAGCTGAGTTGCTGGCTAGTTAGAAGGTTATATTGAACTCAGCACTTAATGTCCAAAAAGTAAAATAATTCATCCATTATACTAAAAGAAATTTTATTCATGGTTAACAGAGCATTTGCTCTGTTATTCTGAGGGAAATCAGAAACAGAGGTTACAGCAGCATTACATAGCATTGGTATGTCACATATTTAAATATTCTTATGTAAAATTGCCATAGCAGTTCGAGTTCAAAAGTCCCATTTATACCACAATCTAATGTGGGATATGTATTTGTCATCTGTCATTACTGTTTTGATTACAAACATAGACAAGAATAATAGGTCTCTTCAAAATTTTCCTCTGCACTGACTTGTAGTTTATTAACTAGCTGCACTGGGGAAAAAAATTGGAACAAAGTACCTATTTTTAATTAATTGGGCATCAGCGACTCAGTGGCTTTTGGCTTCTCCAAAGCCAGGATAAAGGTAACCAAAAACTGCTTGGGAAAGAGAATAGCACTGAAGCCTTTCTGCACCATAAATCAGTCATTTAAATTTTTCTACCTGTTGTGGTATAAATGGCCTTTAAAATATTTTTATATGGCCAAAAAAAGCAAAACTGCTTAATATTTTACTTTGGGTTATGAAGATCTGTATCATCCTTGAGAGTTTTTTAAAGAAGTTTTTGTATGTTTCATGCTGTACAAAACATGAATGTATCTTTCAGGCATAATGACTTATAGACCTATATGTGATTGGTGTTATGACTGTTGGATTTGATGAATAATTATTTTCATACCATTTGATTAGGAAAAATGTTGGGTGGGTGTGGGAAAGAGTATGTTTGTAACGCTTCCATGATACAAATCCAGTTAAAGAAAAAAAAAAAAGTAGTTTTCATTGTAAATAAGAGCAATATTATGACAATTTTGTGCCAATGTAAAATGTTAATATTTTTGGTTTTACTTTTAGGTTCAGATTGAAAACTACCACTACCATCTCTTGTTTAAAATGGATTTGAAGGGGGTTTTTTTAGTAGAAAGACATGGCGCTCTAGTGGGGGCTTTGAGTGTTTTTTGGGAGCATTTTTTATTTTTGCTAAATATGAAATAAGATACAGGTATTGTTTAATAAATCACCTACAGATTGTCAGCCAGTCCACTTAGAGAAACACTGCATTAGATATCCCAGATAACTGAGAGCTGAAAAATTCATTTATCCTGAATTTGGAAGCATTTGCTATTTTCAATCACTTATAGGTCTTAAGCAGTAGAATACTGCTTTTATGCATTTCATTATTATCTATTCTCTCCCAGTTATGAAAAAGAGAATGCCTGGGGTTTTTTCTCACTAGATTTAATACTAGCTGACATTTCTTCCATGTTTCTCTGTTAAATCTCAAAAACTTATATGCCATATAGATAAAGCAATAACACTTCTTCTAGAATATCTGATTACAGTCTGGCACACCATCTAGTAGAGAAAGGGTGAGAAAGCAGTTGGGACATTAAGAAACATGAGGAGTTTGTTGTGGAACTTGTGTAGCTGGCAACTTTCCGTGGAGACCTTCCAAAAAGCTTCATGGTACCCGTGGAAGGGCCAAAATGCAGCAGACGCGCTGCAGTTGTGCTGCCCAGGGAAACGGGAAGAAGGGAAGGTCTGGCTTAGAGATGTTGGAGCTCCAGGTGTGCTGTGGAGCTGAATTAGGTGATATTTTTATGCTTATGCAGTGTGTGTGCAGGTGTGTGGGCGATGTTTGATGGCTCAGGGAATTAGCATGAGCATGAAAAGCTCTACAGATCCACCAATTTCCAAGCAAAAGAAGGTTGTCCAGTACATACACTGTAGTTTTGACTGTAGAGCCACTGTGCAGGCAATCAGCAAGCCACTCAGCCCTGAGGATAAAATGAGTGATTTGGTTATGGTCCATATAAAAATTTTGCATATTTGGACTTCCACCAAGTAGAGGAATGGTGTCCTCTAATATCAGTTGCAGTCTTTTTGTAGCTGACATCTCAGGTCCCCAGTTGGCTGGGTTGGGTGTATTTGCCAATTTTAGTGCCCATCCTTTGTCTTGAGACTGAAAAGGTTATTTCCCATTGCTACTTCTAGTGCTAGGATCCAGTATTAAGATCTGGTAAAAACATACTCATTGATTAACTGTGGATCTTGCATGAATATGCAGGGATTTGTAATTAGTGGTGATTGGAAAGCTGTTAGAAGGAGGAAATGGTTGGTTTGTTTCAGTGTAACTGTTCTGTCCAGTCTCTGTTATCCCACTGCACTTAGTCACTTGTTTGTTTAGAAGTCTGCAAAGAAGGCCAGTTCCTTATCACTGGATTTTACCTCTGTGCTTGTTACTCCCACAGGTGTCTGCCTTTTCATAGGGCTTCTCCCACTACAAGTACAAGATCTGGTGCATAAGATGTAAGTTCTGGCTATTGGCTTTGGCATGTTTTGGTCATTGAGATATCAGTGGTAAGAAGGAGAGATAAACTACTTTCTTTTAAAAAATGCTGAAATATTCAATTGTAAAAATGTAGACATTTTAATTAGTAGCCTCATTTTAAAAAGCCACTAAAATCTGATTCTAGTCTGCTGTTGCAGGAACGGTGGTTCACAGACTGGCTGGCAGCTTGTTGGTTGTGGTATTTCATATTTAGCAAGCTTACACATTTTAAAGGGTAATTTTTTCAAAGTGTTTTGATGTTTGAATAGTAGCACTTTATGTCATGCTTACTACTGACAACTATTGGACAAAATAAATTGGGTTTGAAGAGAGATACTTTATGGATTTCTGTACAGAGATGATTCGGATTACACCCTGGTACGAATGCTTTCTGTTGTTCCAACCATTTCTTGTTGATTGTTCATGTGTTTCTGAAAGATTTTCAGAAAATAGATATTAATAAGATGATTCTGTCATCTCAATTTTCCTGTCTTAATACAAATATGAAGCCTGCATTTGGGAAAAAGACAAAAAAGGAAAAAAAACAAGGTGCAAATAGAAACTTACAGGGTACTTGTAAATTTACCTCTGTGATCTCTCTCAGCTAGCTGCAAATTAGCTATGTTTACTGTAAATGTTTCTGCTAAGCATTATTTTTAACATTAGATAATTACCTGGAAATCAGTATTCTATTTTTTTTTTTTTTTTGTACTTAACTTATTTGAATTTTGATAACTAAAGATAATGCACAACAAAGTTTAAGGAAGTTGTCACCCTTTTGCACCTAGGCCAGGGGCCTGAGACATGAGTGAAAGGGTTAAACAGTTTACGTTAAGCTGTTTTATTCTTTAACTAGAATATATCCACAAGGACTAGACTATGAATGATCCAGTGCAATTATCTCAGTACATTGGGGCACCACAGGAACAGCCTATAATATTCTTACTGGAAAATCAAGGTAAGAGGGTGAAGGTTTTCTCTTATCCAGTGTATCCAGATTTGTTTTCCATTTGGTTTGCTTCATTTACCAGTGATCCCATTTTAACCAGTCAATTTGGCAGGGCTGTTTGTGTAAGGTTTGGGTTTTGATTTTTTGTAGCAGGTGCTATTCTACGTGTAAATACAAAGGGAAGAGTAGTATTTAGATCATTATTAACAATCAGATGGTGGCAATATTTTTGCCAGTTACTTCTGGTAATTAATTTGCATTTCCAGCTGTGGCTTTCAGTTGTCAAATTTCATCTCAAATTTCATTTCAAAATTCATACTGCTGAATGATGGACTGCAAGTGTGGAGTAAATCATCTCAGAGTTGAACAGCTCTTTTGTTGTTTAGACTAATTCCTGTGTATCTTTGTTAATATTGGGGGGATGCAAAGGCTCTTCCCATCAGTAGACTTCTGCCTATACATTTGTTTGAAAGCACATGAGGGGGAGGGAAAAAAACAAACCAACAACCTAAATGCTCCATCTTGGCTAAGCAGCCAGGGTGGTTGATGGAAAACGATGGAAACTTGAAATTGGTCAACACTGGACAATATGAAAATAAATTCAGCTTTTGTCACTGCAGCTACTGTATGCTTTAAAGGGCCTTATGTATTTGTCCTCATTTTGATAAAATGAAATTTCTTGCCATTAAAATTATACACTAACTTCTACCGAAAACCAGCAGTTCCCAGGATAAATATGCTAATTAACATTTAACAAGTCTTGTTTTAGTCTTAAGTAAAATTTCATTCTATTATGTGAAAAAATGCTGTTATGCATATTTTGTGGATATATTTAATTTCAGTTGACAAATAGTTGTCTAGGTACAGACTTGAAAATATATATATAGTTTACTTGTGGATCTTAATTGTTTAATTGCAAAATAAAGATGTGCTTTAGTAATTTAAAGTTTAAATTATTTTTTTTGCAATTTTCTTGCTACTGTACACACGGTTTTGCTGTGCTACATTTATATGTGTCTGATGCCAGATAATGTTCCCCTTGTATTTCCCTTCTTGACATGTATGACATAAATACACCCCATGGATTGTGCATTAGAAGAAGATGCAAATTATCAGGAATTAAGTTGCTTGGCTGAAAAAATATAAATACTGCAAGATTTGCTCTAACAGAGTAACTTTTAAATTGCCTTTCATACAGTGAGTGTATTGGAGATGGTGTTCAGTAGAGATGATAATCTGATCAAAAAGCTGAGGGGATGATGAAAACTGATATGAAGAACAAAAATTCCAGATGGAAGCTTGTGATGAAATATTTGCTGCCAAAAAGTGAGGGGATGTTCCAAACAAAAGCAGGTAAAGATGATGAAAGGACTTAGGAGGCAAGACAAAAATCTCAGGAGGGATGAGTGTCTGAGACCCCTGTATGTTCTTAATTCCACTGATAAATACAGGACTTTAAAGTGAGGACAGGGTGTTTGGATTTGAAGTACAAAAGTATAAACTAGTGGGAGAGCACTTTAAGGAGAGAAACAGATATAAGAAGAGGCATTCCAATAGGAGATTTGTTTAAACTGGAATAGGAAGACTGGATATAAGACAAGTGACAGATAACACCGTTGAATGTGTTCTGTACATACTTGGACTGAGTAGCAAATAGCGAAGAGGGAGTAGACTGTAATTACAGGAAAAGTAGCAAGAGGGTGGTGTGAAGTAGAAATTGCAAAAAT
Source organism: Oxylabes madagascariensis (assembly GCA_013400675.1). Taxonomy (NCBI): domain Eukaryota; kingdom Metazoa; phylum Chordata; class Aves; order Passeriformes; family Timaliidae; genus Oxylabes; species Oxylabes madagascariensis. The sequence goes on from VYZR01121285.1 coordinate 15,683, forward strand.
GAGCAACTCCGTTTTTGTGTCACTGAAGCTACAGGAAGAAAATAATCCTGGTGCCAGCATGGGAGATTGTGAATGACTGAGTGGAAAGAAGCTCAATTTGAGGAATAGTTGAAGATGGTTAGAAAATTTAGGGACAATGTCTAAGAATCAGGGAATTGCCCAGAATTCTTTTTCGTATAGGAGAATGTGAATTGGTGTAGATATAACAGCCAGCCGTTTACCTGACACATCTCCACTACAAACTAAGCATCTTTGATATGCAAACCATTGGTTAGTTGATCTGCACTGAGAATTCATCAGATGTCTGCAAACCCTCAAGATAAATTATTTTCCACACTAAATATTGTAAGATTTTGTATGGTTTCTTTGGGAACTTTATTGCAAGCCTCCCACAGGTATTTCATGACAGGCTACTGACAGCAAGCGTAATCCCTGCTCCTCTGATAACAAGTAGATATCTAAATTCCCTCCTGTTTTGTGATTCACCTTTCTGAAGAAATAAACAGGCACATGAACGTCAATCTCACCTTTCCTCAAAGCTCACCCTGCTCCTCCCAGCGGCGGGAGCGTGATCTGTTGTCAACAAACATTTAGTAAAATCAGCCTGTTGCTTCGCCAGCAAATGGTGGGCAATTACCTGGCCTCTTTTTAAATTTCCCCCTCCATTTCAGTAAATTATATCAACGGAACTCGATTCAGGCACTGGAACTAAGGTATTAATGTGAGTTTCATTATGCCAATTCCTCTGCCCGGCAGGGACTGACCGGGTATCTCAGCCCGCGATTCAGAGCCGAGCATAAAAAAATGCTGTGTTATCTTTAGACACCCAAGTATCTGCTTTCCCAGAGCGTCAGGTACTGGATTCCCTGTTATCCGGGGCTTTTCAGGATGGCTGGAGCTCCTTTACTCCGAGCTTTGTCACTCTTAGCTGGCACTACGCACGGAGTGTTTATATTGCCTTTCCGGAGGTTTTCCTCCAATACTGATTTGTACACAAATATTTATGCAATAAAAAACACACAGTAAAGTGCAGCCCTCTGTAATTGCTGCCGAGGAGCGGGGCTGGTCCCCCGGGGCTGGAGTAACCCGTAAGAAAAGGGATGGAAGCGAGGAGCACGGGCTGCGCGTCTGGCTTTGAAGGACTTTGAAATACAAACTGCATTTTGTAGTCGCAGCCTTATTTCAGTATATAAATACTAACAGCTCTGCTTTATTTAATACACTGCTACCGCTGCCCTTTCAGGCACTGTTTTAAGATACGAATTTTTTAGATATTTTATGGTTTAAGCGCGCGTTTGCCTAAAGGTTCCAGTTCCCGCTGGGCAGCCGAGGGCTGGTCACAGTGCTGGCCAAACCACTGAGGGGAAACGTCCACGCCGCACTAGCAAAAACTCCAGAACTTTTGGGAAATCATCCGAAACGCGTCCCGAAGGTTCGGTCCCCAGGGGTGCCGGGGTGCCCCAGAGAGCCCCTCGCCCCCGAAAGTTCAGTCCCCAGGGGTGCCGGGGTCCCCGGGAGAGCCCCTCGCCCCCGGGCCCCTCCAGGCTCCGCGCTGCCGCTCCCCCCCCCGGGCAGCACGTGGTCCGCGCCGC
>VYZR01121290.1:9120-19808 GCA_013400675.1 Oxylabes madagascariensis
AAACACCCAAACAAAAAAAAGCTAATTAGGTACAAACTCAGGAAAGGAATATTATTTGGTACTTTTGTGACTTCATTTCAAAGAATGGGAAAGAAAAGGGCAGGGAGAAGGGATACGAATTTTTCACAGCAATATACTGTGCTCATGAATGTAGTTTTAGAAGCTACATTTCTACTAGTTGGAAAAATAAAAATAAAACAAAAAAATTTCTATACAGGGAAGCAAGTCTTTCTACTATGAGTCAACTCCTCGCAGTGTAAGTATGTACTACAGGGCAAACAAGGGAACACAAACACTGCAGCACAAACATGGGAGAATGACTTTGCATGGCTAAAAGTGATGGAATAACAAAATGTGTTAATAAAAGCAGGATCTTGCAATAGAAAGAAAAAAGAAAAGTAAAATTAGAGGAGGGAGAGAAACCCACAGGGAAAGCAATGAAAAACCCATCCAAAACAAGATAAAGCATAAGAGAAAGAACAATCAATCCTCCACTGTTGAAGTTATGTTACTGGGTGTAAACCACACAACCAAGCCAGACATTTGGATGACCATGCTTCTGCTGTCCAATGGAGGGTCTGCTGTGCTGGGCTCTGATTGCCCCTGCTCCAGCCTTCATTTCATCTTCAGTAGAGCAACAGTCTGAAAAGCAGCCAAGGAAGAAGTGAGCTGCTGTCTAAAAGGCACAATGGGGTGGAGGCACTAGCCTTTGGGACTAGTAATCTCATTTGGATTCCCACAGGAACCTTAGTCCTTTCTTTTAATTAAAAAGAAGACAACCCAGTTATGTTCTCCATCTAGTTCTGCTATTTCATGCAATTTACACAGGGATAATTCAAAGAAAACTGATACTGTATTTTCCAGCAAAATTCTTGTTCATTAGAATTACATATTTGGGCAAGTGGAAATGATAGAGTTCCGGTTGGTTTTCTCTCACACATGATTCATATATAAGTACACAGATAAATTAGGTAGTCACAGGAGACCATCAGAGAGCTAGCAGAAGCAGTTGTTCAGGAGAGTTTCCTAGTCTGGGCTAGTGAAGAAAAGAGTTTCAAAACTAGGTGATGAGAAGGGGAAATTCTGCAAAATATCAAAGTTCCCAGCTAGCAGGAGGTTAAAAACAATAAACTATTACTCTCTAAAAATTAACATTGCCTGACAGATCATATACTGTGTCAGAAAGCTCTAAACAATCATAACAATAGGCTTTGCTTTGTTAAAAATAGCTTGTCCCTGACTTTTTACTTTTTTCTCAAGCATTCCTGGAGTAACTACTGAAGTCAATACTGTTACATTCCAGGCACCTACCTTTTAGAAACTAACCTTGAAAGAAACATGCATATAGGTTATTTAAACATAAAATCTTCCATCTTCCTCTCTCATACAATCACTTTGACAGGCATTTTTTTCATGTAGGTGGATACTGGAGATGGAGTTTTTTTGACTCAAACATTCAGGGAGAGCTTCAGCCACACAAAGTCATCTCAGACAATGGAAAAGGCACATTTTCTCCCAGTGCCTCATGAAAATCTTGTCTTCACAAACAACACCCAAAAGGAGCATTGTCACCTAAGTCTCTGTGGAAGCCTCTGTTTGCTACAAGTTGTATTTCACCAGACTGCTGGCTGAGAGTCAGCCATACCATCTCCTCACCTCCTGGGCAGTGTGAGAGGGACAATGAGCTCTTTATGACCAGCTTTCCAGGCTGTCTGAGGAGAGCTGAGTTGGAGTTTAGGTGAATGGACAGGAATAGCAGCTATGTTACCTGGAGTCAATCCAAAAGCTGTACATCAAAAGTATACATTGGGAATACCCTGTGGAAGATTGGATGCCAGAGAAACACATACTGCAATGCTCCATTGTCTTGTCAGCATGTCTCAGCACAGAGACCTCCTAGGATGTCCCTTCCCCTGCACAAATGGCTGGAAAGAAATCTCCATGTTTTCTACTTTCTGGACCATTTAGAGACCCTCTGAGCAACTCATGCATTCATTGAGCAGCGAAAACAAATCTGTGCCTCAAAAACAGCTTTTACTCATATATGTCACTTTCTCCTTGATTCCTTTTCTCCCTGGTTCCTCAGTTCTGCAGGTGTCTTACAACAAGTGGACATGCAACTAGATTTGGAATAGAAATATACTTGACAACTATGCATCCTTCATATTCATAAAATTGTCTTCTCTACTACTACTATTACTACTACTACTACTACTACTACTACTACTACTACTACTACTACTACTACTACTACTACTACTGCTACTACTACTGGGTCTCCTCAGCTCTCTGGAAAAAAAAAAAAAAAAGAGAGAACACCTGTGCATGCAGATGACAAAGGAAGGATAAGGCTTAGGAAAAGAAAGTAACAGGTGAAGGAAGAGACAACCAGAGAGAAAAGAAATTTGATTCACTGAGTTGCATTTAAAAGGAAGAATATGTCACTGGTCACTACCAGGTCACCACCTGGTCACTTCCAGGTCTCTACCCTTTCTCAAACCTGTGAGATCAGTAGAAGTTATGTATGCATATGACTGGACTTATGCATATGCATAAGACTGGAAAGTTTGAAAGTCCTTGTTAGTTATCCATTCAGATAACTCATCCAAAGAGAGACATTATAGTATACAAAGAATAATGTTCACCATAAAAGCTGATGGAAAACATTTCCTGTGGAAAAAAGAAAACAAGAGAAAAAGTTTATTTATGCATCTCTGGAGCTGTTGACTTGAAAACAAGAAACAGATTAATTTTATAATGTAATAGTAAATTTAAGCTTGCAGAAATTTTATGATGGTTTATACTGTGTCTATGCATTGTCTTATCCATAGTACTGCACAATTCTCTGTTTGAAACTGATTGTACAGAATGGTCTGGTTCACCAAATAAAAGGGTAATGTGCATCTCATATGGAGACAGTGGATTTTGGTCTCTTCAATAAGAGACTAAAAAGCTAAAGGCATTCTAATCCCCTGTCAAGAAACAAGCATTTTGGAAGAGCATCTTTTAAAGTAAAAGTCAACAATACTGTCAAAAACACTAAAGGAAACAAATACGCATGGAGGGAACGGTGGCTAAAAAGAAAAAGCTACCACATTTTAATCAATTATTTTTAACCAGTGGAGAGAGAATGATATGTTTAAAAAGTCCCAAGATCCACATGATGTGTCTGCAAGATTTTCTATACTGAGCTCTGGGATGCCATGACAGTCTCTGGGGTTGTATCTGAGGTGGCTTCACAAGGCTCAGGAACATCCCTTTGGGAAACAAGGGCTACTGCCTAGAGACGAGGAGCAGGGTTCCTGCCTGTGGCAATGCCTCAGTCTTGTCTCAGCAGTTATGAATATGTAGTCAGCTCAGTGTATTTGAAAGCTTTCTAATTAACTATTTGAAAGCTTTCTAATTAATTTCTAACACAATATGGCTCCATCCGACTCTGTACTGCTCAAAAGAGTTCTGCAGTTCGGTATTACAAGCGTGTCTATAAACAGAGATGGGTAGAATGTAGTGTCTATAGCTGCTGCCTAAAATTTGGTTCAAACTGTTTCCCAGGTACACTCATTTCTACCTCTCTGTCTTCTAATGTAAGAATCTAAGCCATGTTGGGCTTTGGATACAGACCTCCCTAATAGCTAAGAATGAAACCCTTCTCTGACAGGTAACAAATGTGGACGTTGATTGGCAAAGGTAGGGCAGACACCTTTCAGTTCCTGGAAAGCAATCATAACATTCCTGATGCTAAATAAGACCCAGTAAGTCTTTCTGTGGTGACAACACAACTGATTTCCCATTCTCACCCTAATAAACGATGTACATGAGCATTATTCATACAAGAGGAGAACATTTGTGTCAAGTACTTAGACTGTGTGACGAAGAACAGTTCTGTGAAATATTTGATGTTCAGGTGTACAGTCTGAGCGTTTTTTCCCACAACTTTCTGCTCCCCAGAAGGAAACAGACTATTAGATTTCACATAGGCTTTTACCTACGTAAAACTATTTTAAGAATTCTTATCAATCATTTGATTTTTTTTTTAAATTTGAGATGATTGCGAACTGAAATTTCTCTCCCACAGAAGAATTTTATACTCCTCCTGAATTCAGACCATTTATCCAAACAACAAAGTTCTGGTGAAATTTCTGTCTCTGAAAAAAACTTAACATCTGAGACTTTCTCCACTTCTGTATTGAAACACAGTAAAGAAGATTTTTGGGAGAGAAAATTCAATTTTTTATAACATCAGATTTTTATCAACAATACAACTGGGCAATGATATCCACCTAAGCCACTGGAGGGTAGACCAAAATGTGGCAATCTACACTCCTAAAGAGTTTAAATTAGATTTACTCAAGAGAAAAAAAATGACAATTCAGAAAAAATCTACTGAAAGTTGTATGGTTTAATCCAGCTTTAAACTTACCTAGTTTAATTATAGTGTAATATCTATTGATGGATCTTTATTTAGTTAAATACAAGTAACTTTTACTGTGTTTGCATGGTAAAGTTTTGGTAGCAGGGAGCGGGAGGAGGCTACAGAGGGAGCTCCTGTGAGAAGTTGCTGAAAGGTCCAGCTATGTTCAACAGAGCCAGTGCCAGCCAGCTCCAAGGGAGACCTACCACTGGCCAAGGTCAAGTCCATCAGTGACAGTGGTTGCACCTTTGGAATGTCATGGTTAAGAAGGAAGGAAGGAAGGAAAGAAAGTTAAGAAAAGGCAGAAGCAAATTACAACCAGAGAACAGAGGACTGAGAATATGTGAAAGAAACAACTCTGCACACGCCAAGGTCAGTGAAGAATGAGGGGCAGGAGGTACTCCAAGCCCTGGAGCTGAGATTCCCTGCAGCCTGTGGTGCAGACCATGGTGAGACAGCATGTGCTCCTGCAGCCCATGGGGGTTCATGATGGAACCGACATACCCCTGCAGCCCCTAGAGCAGCTCCACGCCAGAGCAGGTGGGTGCCCAAAGGAGACTGTGGCCCCATGGGAAGTCCACATTGCAGCAGGATCCTGGCAGGACCTGTGGAGAGAGGCGCCCACGCTGGTGCAGGTTAGCTGGAAGGACTTGTGACCCAATGGGGGACCCACAGTGGAGCAGTTCAGAAAGTACTGCAGCCTGTGGGAAGGACTCACTTTGGAGAAGTTCATGGAGGACTGTCTCCTGTGGGATAGACCCCATTCTGGAGCAGGAGAAGGGTGTGAAGAATCCTTCCCCCAAGAAGGAAGCAGCAGCAGGGATGAACTAACAGTAACCCCCATTCCCATTCCTTTAGGCTTCTGGAGGGGAGAAGATAGAGAGCTTGGGAGTAAAGTTAAGCCTGTAAAGGAGGGAGGGGCAGGGATAAGGTATTTTTTTAAGATTAGGTTTTACTTCTCGTTATCCTATTCTGATTTGCTTGGTAATAAATTCAGTTTATTTCCCCAAGGTGAGTCTGTTTCGCCCATGAAAATAATTGGTGAGTGATCCCTTCCTGTCCTTATCTTGACCCAAGAGCCTTTCGTGGTATTTTTTCTCACCCCTGGCTAGATGAGGAGGGATGTGATGGAGCAGCTTTGGTGGGTACTTGACATCCAGTCACGGTCAGCCTACCACATAATGTAGGAAATAAAATTTACAATGAAAACATAGAAAGATCAACAAAACTAGGTGAATGAAATCCAACTGGTGATTAAAATTCACCCCAGATATGATGCTTATTTGTAGGTTTGCCCTACATGGGGAATAATTCTGATTTTTCAGTAACAGTCACTGCATGTCCAAACCTTCTCCTCCATATTTCTGGGACACAGATTCCTCTGAAATGCTTGCCCTGATTTGTCTCCAAATCTACTCCACAAGAGTTTATTCAAGGTCCATGATGGTGAAGTACAGAGCCATTTGTCTCCAGCTTCTCTCACAAAGCCCTACCGTGGGCCTCAAGTGGTGTGAAGTGTAAACATAAGGCTACCAAGTAATACTAACTTTAGGGAAATAGCCACCCTTGCAAGGTAAAGTGCAACAAGGCATTACACATGTCAAAATTTCATGATGAGGAAAGCATCATCATTTCAGAAGATAAACTTTCAAATGACTCTTTATTGAGAGAAGAATGGAAAAGTACTATGTTTGGCTTGTCATCCCCTTTCTTCCCCCAAAGCACATTGGACCTTGGATCATGTTTGATTCAGCAAAGTTTACACCCACTGAACAGACTGCATCATTTATTATGGAGCTTACACATTTATTCATCTATGGAAGACACTTTGTGCTCCACAGGAGGAGGTATTGTTTGCTTTCTCAATGCATTTCATGTAGATGTGTTTGAGAACATTTTCTGTGATCTTCTTAATGTGTGTGTATAGATGTGCATGTTATGTTCTGCCATGTGATTTCTTCCTCCTTTTACAGTCATTTTATATAAACAATATTGAATGCTGATTAAAAAACATCATGCACAAAAACATACTTCTTGTTTTAAAATCAGAGATAAAAGACATTGCCTTATTAGAAAAGGAAGAAATACAGAAAATTAAGCATGTCCATTTAGAAGAGGGATCAGAACTGAATCTTATCTTCTAAGTAGCCAAGAAAACAAATCATATAAGAATTCAGACCTCTGACCACCTCTGAAGGGGAAAGCTAATGAAAACAGCACCTCACTGGGGACATTACTGCATATCATCACCTAACAGTGACCCTGAGGGAAATGAAACTGAAGAGAAATGGAGCTGGATGCGAGGGAGGTGGAACTGTTCTCATTTCTGAATGCAGCAGAATAGTCTAATTGGATATACAGCACGGCAAAATGAATAAATACCAGAGGAAAAATATTTTCAAGCTTTGTAAAGGAATGACATGCAGATTGAGACAAAGGCAAAGTCCTGTATTTCTAGCCATTTTGGATAAATTCAGGATACATAATGACTTAGTCAGAAAAAGAAAATTTCGAGAAGCCCAGCAATTGAAGGGGCTGCACATTCAGCAAAGTATTATGCCTTGAAAGGAACAGGCCATGGAGAGCTGAGCAACCAAAATCCATTGAAAAGTTTCTACAGAAACCAAAATTTTGCAGACGTACAAACATTTCAGACACCTTTTTTTCTTTTATCTGAAGTGGTTGGTTGCTTTAATCCATAATTTTCCTGGGCATGAAGATTCTGCATCCTGTGTAATACTATTGGTACTCGCACTGCTCTGTGTCACGAAGAAAGATGCTCAGCTGTGAGGCTGGTACCTGTTTGCAAGCTGTCACCCAGCCTCTGCCACCAAAACCAGCTCTTGCCAGTTCATTGCCAGCGCTGGTCAGCTGTGAAAGGGGGATAGAAGAAGAGGAAGAAATGCGGTGTGGCTGGGGAAAGATTAGGAAGCTGGTGATTGTCATCCTGGTGCTGGGAGAGCATTGATGAGCGGCTGAGGAGCAGGAGGTGGAATGAGGCATATGTCTGGTACAAAGTCAGTGCTGGCAGCCACAAATTGCTGTCAGGAGCCCTGGCCACAGCTAATGCCAAGAGTTTCAGCTGCCATCCCTGCTATCAGCAAGGGCTGCTGCAGCAAGCAGTAGGCAAAGGAAGGTCTGTTTGGAAACCCCTGATTCATGTAATATGTATTTCCATTTGATGTCTCCAGGCTGCACTCAGGACCAAGTATTTTCACTGCAAAAGCACCAGAATTCTATAACGAAAAGCAAGTACTCTTTGATAGGTTTTGCAGTGCAAGCTTTAAACGCTGTAAGTACCAAAGATTCTTCCTGAATTTAAATGCATCCTCATTTCTTACTCCAGCAGAGTCCCAGGCCATGGGTGTCCAAATGGCAGGGTGGACCCCTGCCTGCAGATGATGGCAGTGCACATGCTCCTGCGGCACCATGGGCAGCCCTGCTTGCAGTCACACAAGGAGGAACTGCTAGGCTACTGTGGCGGTTTTCCTCTCAAAATGTTTTTAGCTGCTTTGTAGCCAATGCAGGCAGAGGGACCACTGAAGGGCTTCATTTGTCTCCAGCACTGAGCTGCTCTGATTGTGCATGTACTTTTAACCAGAAGTTCTGCCAGTCAGTCTCAACAGCAAACTGAGCTAGTTGTGCTACCAGTGAGGTCAGTGTCGCCAGACAGGCAGTGTGTGGATTTGCATCCCTTCATTAGTCAGAAAGGATTTCTAGAAGATTTGGACCCATCTATTGCCCATATGATCATAGGCTACATCTTTGCCTCTTGTGACATGCCATAATAGGTTCTCACCCAAAAACTTCTGATATTCACAGAGTGTTTTGAGGTCACACAGACAAGATGGGATAGAAGTGTCACTTTTGTTCACCTATGAAGCTTTTTATCTCACAACTGGACAAACCTGTGATGCTCTCTCTGCTGTCTGGTCCCCTCCCAGGGCATATAAAACCTGAAGATGTCATGTCTGTGAAATGGCAGAGCTGGCACACTAGTTTTGTATGTAGGTGGTAAAACGGCTTTCTCCTTAGTCCTGTGCTAAGTGCTTGCTGAATGAGTTTGACTCCACAGACTCAAGGACAGCCAGCTCAGGTTGTTTCCTCCAACACTAATATGTAAACAAGTTACTCACTTGGGTTTTTTCAGTTAATGTTATTCAGAGAGAGTAAAATGCTGTAGAGCATTCATTCTGGTTCTAGTTGTGGAAATGGAGCATGTATAATTACCAATGTGGGTAGCAGTCCATCTCGTAGCTTTACTTATGCCAGTGAAGGATATTATCTCATTATATCAGCTTAGCAGTCTTCTTTCCCTGGAATTCAAAATAAGCAAGGCTCATAAAGGAATGATAAAACAACTAATTATAAGGGACATTATTTAAAAAACTGAATAGTAGTCAAAACCCATTAATGGACTATTTTACATGATTAAACTACTTTCCAGAAAGTATCTAGGCTTTTTCAGCATAAACATTTCTACATTGAAAATGTAACTTGAACCTAATTCTGTGGTCAGCTATTTTTTGAATAAGTATAACATGTGCTTTCATTTATGACAGGGCAAATATGAGTGAAATTTTTAACTTCATTATGTCTATCATCCAAAGTAATTTAGAAGATAGTCCTGCTACATGGAGACTCTTCTGTACTACAGTGCTAATAATGACTAATGTCTGGGAAAACAGAAAATAGAGCTGCTAGTAAGGACTTGTTTTAGCATGTTTTAGGATTTCTATTTTAATAGAAAGTGCTGTTCTAATTCAAAGACAAAATACTTCTGGACCTTCAGAAAATTGTTGGGTGCATTTTTTGGGTTACAATACAAAGAAGCTTTGGTTTTGCTTCCCAGCTCCTGGTCCTTCAACCCAACTGAACCTCAAGCTGAACTACTTTCTTTCCTTCTTGCTGATAAACTCCAGGAAGAAAGGTTCTGCAAGGCTAAATCCATCTTTTGTTAAATCTGGGAAACCTTTCAATAAACACTTGGTTGCAAGTGGAACTGTGCTACCCATCCCCTAGAAGTATGGGAGCCAAAGAATCCTGCCAATGGATAACCAAAGGAAAGAGAGGTTGCTGCTGGGACACAACAGAGAAAGACATGGACATCAACTGGTCACAGTAAGAGCCGGCTCATGTAGGAGCAATTCTGGTCTTCACATTGCTGCAAGGGTGAGACATCTCTTTCCAATTTTGCCATTTCTTTTCTAGATTGTTGGTTCTTCTTGGGACAAGGAAAAGGTGAAATATGTTGATGAATCCATGGCTTCACTTTCCTTGACATGAAAAACATTCTAACACTGTGCAATTCATATAAACAAATGTATTTGGCAGACTGAAAATTACAATGTTTGAGCAAAGATATGGGTTGCATGCTGCTGCAGAAAAACACAGATGTCTATTTGTCCCAGAAGTAATTTGGTGCTGCAAATAGTTGTAACTCACTATTCATCATTTCCATTTCTTGTATAAAATACAGGAACTCTGCTCAGTATGACAATACAGGTGCCACTGGTGCTGGACTGAACAAGTCACATACACTGCTTTTAGAGCAACCTCTTTGAAAGATGGAGTATTGCAGGGTAGTCCTGCTGATGGAACCTGATCTAGTTCAAGACGCCTGACCTATGGAGTTAGAGATAATGGGAGCTGTTGTCAGAGTTGTCAAATTCCTGGCACTGGTCTCATGGCTCAAGAAGAGCCTTTCCTGCCATGTATGCTATGCATATATCCATCCCACTGCACAATAAACTTTGAGACCCTATTTATAGCAGGAAATGCTTGAAAGACTGGTATTTGAAACTGAACTAGCTGAATCTGGTGACTGAACTGAACCCTTTCCTGGCAAGAGGAATACACCTGTTAAATCAGCACCCCAGGCCATATACATACATCAGTAACTGGTTAACAAAACCCAGCCCCAGAAACAATGCTGCAGAGTGTAGAGCTTTGTAAATGGGTTTGGTAGCAGGACCAATAAAGTTCATTGTTGAGTTTAGCTACAAATGGCTTCCTTTGTGCTGCAGCTTTTTACATCAGCTTTTAACTAGACCTAACAGTTGTACTAGCCAGTCTGAGGGCATGATCTTCCCAGAGACACTAGTTCCCATGAAATGAAAAATGGACTTCTGAAACATCGCTAGGTTTGCCCTTGGGCTTCTGAAATGGACCTCTTTGCTTAGGAGATTTCTGTGTCCTCTCTTCCAGGAAAGGAACAGAAGAAAATCAAGGCAGAGTGAACATTGGTTGGAGTATGTTTGTCTGGTTGGTTGGTTGG
>VYZR01121312.1:31038-89900 GCA_013400675.1 Oxylabes madagascariensis
TTTTTTTTTGAGATAACACTGTAAAACATTATTAATGAGTCTGAAATCTTCTTGAGCATCTTTATGTTTAGCTTTTGAAAATACAATTGCCCAGCAGCCCAGGTCTGCAAACTGGGAGGAAACCCGAAGGCATGAGACATTTGCCAAAGGGCTGTGCCTGGAATAAACCAGGGAGGAATCAAACAGGATTTCCTTTGGGTAGCTGCTGTCTGATGGGTTTCTCTTGAGAACATAAAACATGCCAAACATGAAAGTCTGGGGACATGGCTACCAGAATATTGGTGCTGTAAACAATAGTAGAGCCACCTTTAGGAAAATAACTCCAATAAAGATAATTTTTTTTTTTTTTTTTTTTTTTTTTTTTTTTTTTGGCAGGGGCTTCTCTGAAAGGCCATTCTGCATCTGCAGCAGAGCAGAGAAAGCCCAACTTTCTGTCTGCCTTCTTTCAAGAACCCTGCAAGAACCCTGGGTTACTGGAAGCTGAGAAGAAATAACACAGCCTTATCCTCTGCTTGAAAAGGTTCCTATTTATTTTGCTTGTGTCTGAGCTCTCCTTGGCCCCTTCTAGCTTAGATTCCCCCTACAAAAGGTTTTCTCTCCCCTGCTATTTATATCCTATTTAGAGTTAATTGAGACTGCCTGCCATCATGGCAGAAATAATTACTTTGCCATAATTAGTCTTAAATCAGGATTTTTACACCTGTGCTGAGGATGGCTGATCAAAACACAGGCATTCCTACATGTGGACTTTGAAATGGTGCTATGTGCAAGGACCCCAATCCCCATGTAAAACACACATGGGTACAGATTGTGGGGGAGATGCTTCAACAGTCATCCATCGACATTATTTTGGAAAATGCTTGGTGAAAAACCCTCCTAAAGCCTACAATGTCCATTTCACCTCAGCTGGACATGGAATGAGGTCTTTACCAGCTGTCTCAGCTGCCTGGTTACCAGCTCCACATGGATGCTGCTGCAGAAGAGCCACTTTTGGGCAGAAACTGCCTTATGGCAAACCTGTGCTCCAGAAGTGCAACATGAGTTGATTGGTCTGTGAACTAGAAGTGATGCTGTGAGATCTAGGAGACACACTGGGAACTAATGTCATATCCTGGCTCATTCTGTTAATCAAACATTTGCAGTACCCTCCTAAAAATGTATTCCTGTTGGCTGGAATGAGGACCCCAGTGCCCCAGTGCAGCACTTGACCATGCAGGAAAACGGGATGACCTTGAAAGCCAGAGCAATAGAAAGCAAATGACATTCAATAGTGCTGAACGTCATGTCTTGCTCTCAGGGGCTGGACAAGCACTGCTGACATAAACTGAAGGCTCCTGTGTCAGAAACTACAGGTATGGCAGACCAGCCTGAGAGGGTCCATCAGGCACAGAATGGCTGAGAGTCACTGCTAGGAAGTGTTAAGGCTCTTCCAAGAGCAGGGAGCAAAGGTGTTTCCAGCAGAGCTGGGGAAAGAGCAGTGCTGCTGTCCTGCGTGTAGGTGAGGCACAGGCCAGGTGAAGATGCATAGTTCTGGTTACACCTTCCTGTGGGGAATATTTTTTTGTCTCTGGGCTAACTTCTGCATGGTTTCTCCTATGAAATCTGTATGTTTCAGACAGGAGCACACGGCACAAAAATCAGTTGTTTTCGCTCAGCTGCCCTGCACATGTACACACACAGACACTCACACACACTCTCCAAGACATCTCTAGGTGCATAGAGGGACTAGGGACTGAAGCACCTCAGGCCACTTACACTGCTTGGGTAAGGATATCTTCAAATTTCTCCTGTGTGGTTCAGGTACCTGGCACCAATAAGCTCATGCACAGATCAGTCCGCTGGGGCACGTAGGGTGCCAGCCAGGATGGATCAAGAACAAGGGCAGATGCCAGCTCAGGAAAAGTCAGGACATGCATAGTCCTACTGCAAGGAGAGAGTCTGGCTTCTGGTACCAAAGGCACATGCTGCCTGCAGTGCTGGCACCTACCCAGATGGGATGGTGGGAGGAAATGGGATCTGGCCCGCTGTGTTGAGAGGCATGGGGGACTGAGTCTCCTTCATGCTCTGCAGCCAAGCAAACACTGCACTCCTGCCACTTCACTGTGATTTGCGTGGCAGATCAGAAGGACAAATTTCTCTCTGGATGATTTATCACTCACACCTCAGCAAGTGTATTTCATAAGGTAAAGAATTTTTCAGTGCCTCAGCAATCTCCCTTGCAAGTCTTACTGAAAGCAGGATGCCTAGGGTGCCCCCTGGGTCCTGCTGGTCGGCCTTATCTTCACTCACTGTGCCTCTGCACATTTGGTTGTCCTCCAGGACATACAGACATGGCTGACATTGTCAGTCACTGGAATGATTTTCCTGGCCTCTAAGAGAGGGTTGATTTGACATGCTCTTTTCTCCTGGCTTAATTCTATGTTTTCTTTTAGTGAAATACAAATGCAGAGCTGCCATAGTCCTTGTTTTCTCTCACAGTCTGTTGCCTACACGCCATGTGAAAAGCAGGTTTCTGTTTTGATAATTATAGGTTGCATACAGACTGCATGGCAAGGGCTACATGTTTCTTTCGTTCAGACTACCCTGTTTTCAATATAACCTCCCAATCTTTTTCACCTGTTGGCCTTAACCTTCCACAAGCAATGAGAAGACCAAGAGTTGTGAAGTCTGATTTCCTCCTTGCTTCCATAAGGTCATCAAATTGCATACATCACATATTGACTGTGTCTGTTTTGCCATTTAATTTTGTTCAATAGCTATATCACACATGGAGGTAAAGTATGAACATCTGCTTCAGTACAAGAGCTTCAAGACCAGTCAAAGTCATTGTTATAATTTCACCGTACAAACTTGTAAAGTCTGCATCCTCCATTCTACTGGGAAATAGGCATTACTGTAGTCTGTGTTTAACAACTCACTGCTTAACCCATTGCTGCACACCAATGCGTCATGAAAAATATACTGGGATTTTCAGACTACAATAACTTTTCTAACCATGATGTTGAAGAAGGGAAAGATCAGAAACTTGTAAAGGATTAGGTAGTTTTCAAAAACTCAGCCATTTTTCAGGAAGCACTGCGTTTTCACTCCATTTTTGGAAAAATAATAAAACTGGCCTTTCTATTACACCATTCAAGTCTTAAATATGTTTTAAGTGAGGCATTTTCTTCTGCATATTAAATTTATCTTCCAGACATCACTCCTTTTGGTACTGTAACTAGAAGATGAAATGATAAAAGACGCTAAATTACACAGTCTGAGATACTCTGGCTAATGTCTCTATTTTAAAAGCCAATATATACAGTGGTATTTACAACTCTTGCCTGGAGAATGGCTTATCATCGTTTTCTTTTATTAAAGATGTTTGAAGTATATCTCACTCTTCTCCAAGGACACAGATGTCCCCAGCAGTAAGGAAATCACATGGCTCCAGTTCTCTTTGATGCATAACAGGGAAGAAAACTCTAAATGCCCATTGTGGTGCTAGCCAATTGTCATGACTTCAGATCACAGTCATCATCATGCTGTCAAAGAATTATAGAACTGTAGAATCCTTTAGCTTGGAAAATACCTTTTAGATGATCAAGTCCAACCCTTAACCCAGCACTGTCAAGTCCATCACTACAGCATGTCTCTTAGGACCACATCTACACTTCCTTTAAATACCTCCAGGGATGGTGACTCAACCATTTGCATGAGCAGCCTGTTCCAATGCTTGGCAACCCTTTAACTAAAGACATTTTTCCTGCTTTCCAATCTAAACCTCTCCTGGTGCACCTTGAGGCCATTTCCTCTCATACTATCACTTGTTACCTGAGAGAAGAGGCTGCTCCCCACAGCTGGTGCAACCTGCTTTCAGGCATCTGTAGAGAGTTATAAGGTCAACCCTGAGCCTCTTTTCCTCCAGGCCAAACAACCCCAGCTTCCTCAGCTGCTCCTCATCAGACTTTTGCTCTAGACCCTTCGCCAGCTCCATTGCCTTTCTCTGGATATGCTCCAGCACCTCAATTTTCTTCCTGACCTGAGGGGCCCAAAAGTGAAAATGCAAGATTTGAGATGTGGCCTCACAGTGCCCAGTACAGGGAATCAATACCTGCCCAGGTCCTGCTGGCCACACGATGGTGGCTGATACAGGCCAGGTTGCCATTGGCCCTCTTGGCCACCTGGGCACAGCTGGCTCATGTTCAGCTGGCTCCAGGTCCTTTTCCACTTGGTAGCTTTCCAGCCACTCTGCCTTCAGCCTGTAGCACTGCATGGAGTTGTTGTGGCCCAAGTGCAGCACCCAGCACATGACTCTGTGGAACCTCATACAACTGGCCTCAACCCACTGGTCCAACTTGTCCAGATCCTATCCAGTATACCTATCCAGGCTGTGAGCAGCCAGTTTCTCCAGGAGAATTCTGTGGAAAACAGTGCCAAAGGCTCATCAGCCTCTCTGTTGAATTATGCTCCATGCCTTGATTGTGATAGTCAAACACTCTTCTGGAGTGTTGTTAGGTGCAACATAGATAGAAATAATTGACAACAGCTTATGTACATCATCACTTGTAAGGGATGATGTCAGCTCCAACAGGTTCATGCAACACAGGAATTGCATTATAGCTCCTTGCTGGTTCTTGGGATTAATAGTGGTACATGCTTAAATGATGTGATGTTTATCTATATTGCTACAAATTCACTGCTATCTGCTTTTTCATGGTCATTGCTAAATGACACATCCTGCCCTCTGAGACTTTCTGATCCTGACAGCAATGAGGTCTAATGCAGGAGTGCGCTAGTCTTGGCTGGGGTAAAGTTGATTTCCTTAGCAGTGGCTGGTAGGGGCTGTGTTTTGGATTTGTGCTGAACACAGGGTTGATAATATAGGATTTTTGTTACTGCTGAGAGGGCTTACACAGACCCAAGGCCTTTTCTCCTTTTCCTGCTGCCATGCTGATGGGGAAGTCGAGGGTGCATGGGAGGTTGGGAGGAGACACAGCCAGGACAGGTGACCCAAACTGACCAATATCGTGTAGTACATGAAATGGGGGAAGGAGGATGAAGGGGGGACATTTGGAGAGATGGAGTTTGTCATCCCCAGTCACCATTACATGTGGTAGGGCCCTGCTGTCCTGGAGATGGCTGAGCACCCACCTGCCTATGGGAAGCAGTGAATTAATTCGTTGTTTTTCTTTGCTTGTGTGCGTGGCTTTTGCTTTCCCTGTGAAACTGTCTTTATCTCAACCCACGAGTTTTCAAGCTTTTACCCTTCCATTCTCTCCCTGATCCCACTGGTGGGGCTGTGGGTGGCTGTGTGGAGCTTGGCTGCTGGCTGGGGTTAAACCACAACAAGGAGGTAAAAGAGTTCTTTGAAAGAAAACAAAAAAAATTGAAACTATTTGACTTCACACAAGTAAATTACATGGGTTGTGCTACATTAAGGTAAAGAAAATATGTATGCACCAGATAATGGTGATGCTACAGCAATCAAAAATATTAGGGAAAATTGAGCAATGTGGGCTTGAAAACTTAAAAGTACTGTGACAGCTTCTGTATCCTTTAGCTGATAAAGGATACAAAAAGACTTGTCACGAATCCAGTTATCCATGCCCACAGAAAACCATAAAACGCCTCCAAAATGAGCCAAGATGGTGTTTTCCAAAACAAAGGTCTCTCATACTTAAAGTCCTTTCTGGGAGCTATTCCAGATCTAAATGGAGTGTCACTAGGAAACAGGAAAGCTTTCTTTCCCAGTGCCATGGCCCTTTCATTTCTCTCCCTGAAAGATTAAATTTGAACGTTGCACAGTCGGATTCTCTGCTTTCCCATCTTGTGCCATGCTTGTGGTGAAAGGCTGCCACGTCCAAACAGCAGTTTTTGGCTCCCTGTTTGCATTTCTCGGTATGGCTGCAGGATAAAAGCCTTAGGGTCATGTGACATTATGTTTAAAGAAACTGGTAACTGGTCCAGCACTACATCTTTCTCATCTTGCCACATGGCCATGTAGTGTTCTGTGGAAATTCCTGTGTGCATGAAGAAAAAAAAACCCAAACCCTTAATGGGTGAGCGGGTTGGATTTTTTAGGTGATGGTGACCTTTCTGGTTTAGTTTTCTCTTTTTAAATGGTGGCTGTTCAAAGGAATGTTAGAGTAAATCCTGAGAGATGGGATAAAAGTCAGAGGGCAGGGGAAGTTGTTGGGGGTGCAATACAAATTCATTTAGCACATTGCTTTGCAATTTATCACTGAGGTCTCACCTCCATTTATGTGGTGTGTGCTGCATATTTAGGGACAGGGATGAAGTATAGTAGGGAAAATGGCTTCCCTCTTCTTCGTACAGACAGTTTTATAAACTAGGATTTATTTACTGGCACACGGTATTGCTTTCAAGACACCTAGAAGTATTTTGACCCATAGATTTTCATTGAAATAGGGGTAGGCAGCTGGAGTTGTGCCTTCCTCGGAATGACATCTGAAAGAGGTGGCCTGGTGGCAGCCTGCTTGGACTCGCTTCACTGCCCAAATCTTGGCTTTTCCATGAAACACCTAGTGTTTTGGAAATAACAACCAAGGTACAAAGTGGCATTTGTGAGCAATGCTAACAGCAACAGAACTTTGCAAAAAGATGGATATTTAACTACTTGATTGCTGAGAGCTTGCCTGCAGAACATGGAGGGGCACAATACGCTGCCAGGTCACTTGCCCTGGTTCCACAATGGGAGTGGCAGAGGAATACACTGTGCAAATTCCCAGTGGGCTCAGTGCTTGTAGGCGGGATGTGAAAAGGAGGGTCCCCTTACCATGAGATCTGCACATTTGCAGGATGCAAGGGATGGGCAAAATCTGCTTATAGCTGCATTAGGAAAGTGGGGGAGCAATAAAAGGAAGAGGGTTTGTAGAAAGACGTAAGTCACAAGTCACAGCTTAAATTTACCTAACCAGCCCCAGATGGGGGAGATTTGTAGGTGTGGTGGCTAAGGAAAGTTTTCAAGAGAAATTTAAAAAGATGGGAACAATGGGCTTTGCAAAACCTGAAGGATTTTCCTACCCATGGGGGGATATGTGAAAGTGACTGACAGGGAAATGCTTTCCAGGAGAAAAATGCAGAACAAGGACAGAAGGAAGGAGTTTGAAAAGCTAAAGGACATTGAAGACAAATGTCTGTGCTTTGATATGACAAATGGCTGCACAGTCTGCTCTGAGCTGCACATGGCTGTAGCATCGAGGAGTGATGGCTGGCCTGCAGGTGGTCACTGGGGCAGCACCACCACCACCTTCCCTCCTTCTTTCTTAAATCCCTGCTCTAAGTAGAAAACAAACAAACAAGCAAACAAAAGTTTTCTATTATCTCATTTTTAAGGATTTGTTAAGATGCTGGCTCAGAATCAGGGGCTTTTACAGAACAAAACTTTGTCCCTCTGAACTCCATTTAAATTCCATTTCAATGGGTAATGCTATCAATTCTTTCACTTCAAATTCAGAAGGAGCTGCCTTTAGAATAAGTTCCATTTTCTGGATTACAGTGTGTGCTTAAATCTGTCTGTGGCTATATTTATTACAGTTCCTTTTTTCCAACTTGCTTGAACTCTGAAAGGGGAAGGCCAACTGATATAACCTCATAAAATACCAAAGCAAATGTAGGGACTGTCAGGAAATTTCATAAATTTAGGATTTCTGGCATTTCAAAAACCAAAAATTGATTGTCCTTTTCCCATTTGCCTGGAACAGGTGAATGAAGATACTTGTGAAGCAATATTTTATTGTGTCTTTAGGGATTCAGGGAAGCATTTATGAATATAGCCCAAAGTCTCTTGACATTGGCTGCTTGATATGTTATCACATATTTTACACAGGAACTTGAAGAGCAAACTTGGCTTTCTGTATGAAGTCATAAACACTAGAAAGCCCTGTGCACAGTGAAATGGGCTACCAGGTGGTGCATCCAGGGAGGCTTTAAGCTCTTCTTTAAGCCCTCCCTGACCCCTGCTACTCTGATCTGTTCCATCTGTGGGATGTGCACCAGCACCTGGCCTTTCTGTGGGCTGCTCCACTCTGCCCCACAGCAATGGACTCGTGTAAGTGGGAGAGGAGATGGGGACAGGCTGGGCACACCTGTATGACCTGAGAAGGAAGGGGCAGCAGCACTCACAGGAGGCTGGAGGCATATCCCCCGTTCCGGTCTGAAAACGTGTTAAATGGTCGGTCAAATGGAGGGTGCAAATTGATATCTGCAGTTGACAAGGCTCAGGAGGAAATTCCTTTAATTATGCTAGGAAGAGCATGATTAAAGGAGGTGAGAGGGGTAGGTGTGCAGGGTTAGGGACAGCAGGGGACTAATTTCTGTCACGCATGGGAGCAATCCCACTGTGACACGTCTGTCTATCAGCCTTGCTTCTGTGAGGCTTTAATTAAATGAGACAGTTAAGTAACTATAGTATAAAAGTTTCCAGATTTTGGGGAAGGTGATTCTGGCACCTTGAGGCAATAATGTGCTGGGTATCTCCTGCAATGCAAATTCATGTGACACACAGTGTAGAATCAAGCCCATTTTGTGCTAAGGTCAAACCTTAGCACATACACGTTGAACAAGGCTCTGCTCTCTTCCTCCTTGCTGTGTTGTTCACTTTTGACCATGATGTGGACATGGAAGTAAAAATACACATAAGCATTTCTTACTAATGAAACAGTTTAAGTTATTCATACTTCAGAGGAACCTTAGAAATTTGGCTCTTAGAGGTTCCAGGGTACTTCAGAACTTGCATCCTAAAATTCCCCTTCTTTTAAAGCCAATGCTTCCATTAAAAAAAAAAATTACTTCAATCAGAGTATGGTCAGGTTCCAGAAGACAGCACTAAAGCACAGTAGTAAATGTCAGGCTGGTTCAGCAATGTGTGTGTGCTCATGTTGAACTGGTGCAAACAACCAGGAAAAGTATGAAGCAAAGGTTGAACTGGCCCACTGGATGTGTTGGAAGAGTCCAGCATGAAACCTCTATCGATGTCTGAACTTCATCAGAGAGATCTCACCTTGTCTCTATGTAGCATATACAGGTCTGAAATTCTAGACTGTGGTTATTCATAATCTGTAACTATTTAAAATCTGTAGTCCTAAGTAGCTTGCACCCAAGAGTAACATAAAAAAAAAGCAGACAAGTCCTCTGAACTAAATCTTTAAGCCCTGGGAAAATCCGGAAAAATGAGAGGAGAAGAAGGGAATAAAAAGCAAATAAGAAGATGACCAAGAGGGCCTTAAAAGAAAGTTTTGGGCCAATATTTTAGAAAGCTAAGGGAATCATGCAGGAGGCACTGAGGTGGTTATCTTGGCATTGATCCCAGGCACAGTTCAGGGAAAGGCTGATTGGGGATGCAATCCATAAAAAGAAATGAAGAGATGAAAGCATTAGTAATGCCAATCAACATCACTTTATGGAATACAGGTTTTGTCAAATATACTTGATAACATGTTTTTAGTAGGATCACAAGTCTGTAGGTCACAAAAGATGGTATTGCCATAAAGTACTTACATTTTTTGTGTTTGGGGAAAAAAGAGCACTAAGCAAAACCAGTGTAGCTCCTATTCAAAGAATGAGTAATGTGAACAGAGAAATTGAAAAAAATTTGGAAGTAGGGAAGGGTAATCCCATATAGTGTGGTTTTAGTGGAGTCCAATGGGTACCTATTCTTGATCTAATGCTATTTAATGTAGGTTTTATAACCTGACCAAAAGACCTGCTTCTCTGTTGATGAAGGCTGATGTAAACCACATGCATTTTCCTGCAGACATAGGTACAGTTATGAATTTAGAAATAAATGGAAAGATCAGGAGTGTAAGATGGGGGGTTGTATTCTGGAAATTTGTGGCCTTAAAGCAGAACTGGAAGTCATTTGAGATAAATTACAGAATATGTTTCTTCCAGTATAAAGATTTAGCCAGAGCAACAAACAGGTTTCAAGGGCACCCAAACAAGTAGAAATAGAGAAATGGTATCATCCCTGCATACAATGAAATTATCTTTCTGCAACAGCATTGCCTTTACACTGCATCCACTAACTGGTGTCCAGACCTCAGCAGGGATCAGGAGGATTTGGAAAGTTCCAGGAAAGACCTGTGTGCTCTCCCAGTACAGGCTGCAGCAGCATGAGCTGGTTAGTGTATACAGAGGTTTCAGACAAAAAGCCTTTACATTCTCTTTCAGAAGATATTTCTGTTGGCAGAGAGTGTCTTAATATGACAGAAAAGCACAAGATGCTCTGGTGCTTCATCTGTGTTAGAGAACTGGATGGGCCTGAAAATAGTAGAAAGAAAGCAAGGTGGGTAAATGGTTTCCTTTCTGGAGTCAGCTTAGGATGAATCTGCAAGTGCTTGTGTAAACTTCAAGCATAGGTATTTCCTATGATGTAGCCAGAAGGTTCAGAAACAAATAAAAGAGGTGTGTTCTGCCCCTCCACCCTCCCACCCACACATACATATTCAAAGTAAAAACCACTCTGTAAAACAGTGTTTGAGAGCAATGGCTACTTTTCCATGACTCTGGGGATGTAAACTCTACTGCCTTGAAATAAATTAACCACAAAGTGTGGTGCTTTTGGAACACCAAGTATTTTTACTCAGTTTGTAATGTGCTGATGAAATACTGATATACCTAGGGACATAAAACATGAAGAAATGTGCTCCAAAATTTCTCATGACAAGGCCCAGCAAAACATTGCTACAGTGGCCTTAATGGGATCCATACCAGAAGGGCTCATTCATGCCATCAGTGGTTTGCAGAGCTGCTTCTCAAATGACTGGTTAGTTGCCTTTTACAAAATAAAAAATCTCAGTTCTACAAGTTATTGTCTTATACAAAGAATGGGCAAGAAACACTGCAGAAAATAACAGCAAACAGACGTTGTGTTACGTGAGACACACAGCTCATTTTAAACACTTTGGTCTTAAAGTACATTGGTTGTTTTTAATGATTATTTTGGTGCACAAAGGATGAAGCCACAGAACATTGCTTTCTCTGGAAACAAAAAATCCCCTACAAACTCTTGCTGAGAGGCTCCTTCCATGGCAGCCATGGCCATGGGGAGGGACACACCAGACCCACTATAGTGAAACAACCAAGGTACCAACCCCAGCAAAGGCAGCAGCAGCCTCTGAGCCCTGCAAAGGGCTGCTGTTCCAAGCACACACCAATGGGTTACACTAGGCATCCAGGATTTCCATCCATTGTTAATAAAATAGGGAAATGGCAATTGCTCTGGGCTAATTTCTGTGTAATTCTTAAGGTACAGAAACACATGACTGAAGCAGAGAGAGAGGAGAACAGACATGGTTGCAACCAAAAAGCTTCTCCACACAACCAATCTCCATCAAACTGGAGCTAACAGCTTCTGTATTTTAAAAACAAAATACTTTTTTTCCTGCATGTGTATTGTGTCAGATGACTATATAGGTGTAAACAACCCTGCACTGTCTCATCGTCCATAAATAAATACTTAGTAAGTTCAAAGCAGGGCTGGATTCATAAAGCGACACTCTCCTAATCTGTATTCGGGTCTCAAGCGTATTATCTGTAATTTACAACCAATTTAAATGGCATTAACAGCCTTCCCCTTATGGGAATTTAAATTTGCATCCTACCATTGAATTAAACACTGATTGCATATTTTCTATAGGGGACGTAATGCTCTTTGAAGCTTGTTTTGAATAATAAAGCATCTATTCATGCACATGGTGCAATGTGTTTCTTTGTCCTGAATGTAATTGAAGTAAAATGTGAGTTAAAGGGATTTTTCCTCTAGCCACAGGTTTGTTGATTACCATCTATTTTCATCTATTCAAGGTTTTAAAAAGCAAAAGAAAAATACAGTAATCTCTTCCTGCATTTGGAGCCTCATTTACCACTCAGAGCTTTCCTGAGAGCATCTGAGATGAACAATCAGAAGGTCAAGTTTCAGTCCATCTTTGAAGGAGGAGAAGGAGAGAAAGGAACAAAACAAGTGCCTAACCCTTCTGAAAAGAAAAATATGAAAGAAAAAAAAGGAAATATCACAAACAAAAAGCAGAGGGAGGCAGACAACACCACATCTAACCTTCAGGAGACAGATCTTGCCTACCTGTCAGGTAGCTGCTCTCTATGCTGTCAATCACTGAGAGCCAGGAAAACCACAGCAACAATGACTTCAACATTAAGGAAGCAAATAGGGTGAAATAACACTGTTTACCTTTTTTGTTTGATTTGTAAGGGAGGAATAACTGAAACAAATAATAAACATGACTTACTCCTTCCTGGATGGGAAAAACAAGCAGAAAGGATTGAAGAAAAGGAATTCCAGCTGGTGGTTGTGTGGTTTGCCCTCAGCGTGGCTGGGTCCTCCAGCCACAGCCACCCTGACAGGGAGAGGCAGCCTTGAGGACTTTCAGAGGAGTGGGTGACCTGGTGCCAGGAGTGGGTGACCAGCTGCAGCAGCAGTGGTGGAAACGTCCCCCAGCATGACCATCCCTGCGACCTTCTCTTGTCCTGTGCAGCTCACCAGGCTGGAAAGCTCTGCTTGCTGATGATGCTCAGTACACTCAGCAAACCATCTGGAGAAACTGAGTTCTCCACCAGTTCTGTCCCAGGGTACAGCTACAAATGAGTTAAGGAAAAAGCCTCTCTTGAAATCTGGTGGATTTTAAGAGACTTTTTTTCCCCCCTCTTTTCCCCTAAAGGTGGTCTTCATTTTAAGACGCAGGCAGGGCTAAGTGTAATAAAGCTGTTGTGGTGTTGATAGCTCTGACATTCATGATCCTGGTATTTATTTTGAAATGACAGAGAGGACAAAACCCAGTTGATATATTTGGCATTTATGCAGTGATATGAGTAATGGTTTAGAGTGATTTTTTAAAATTATTTTTTACCATTGTCTGGTTTCTACATTCTTGAAAAAGCAGGGGCCACTTCTGCTGAAACCCTCATTTTCCTTCAGTTCTCAGGAAAGCTTTAGATAAAACAGAAACTACTGGAAAACAGAACTTCATGATGATTTGTGCTTTTCCCCATCTTAAAAGGTGATTTTATGAGTCCTTGAGGAGCAAACACTGCTTGAAAACTGCCGACTGTGTTTTAGGAAGAGGCAGGGAGGATTGCAGACCATGGCCTTGATCCCATTAGGACGAAATGTCACACCAGCAACGCTAACTGTATCTCTGAACTTAGCCAGTTGCTCAAGATTTCTTTACAGGCTATCTTAAATTGCTGCAGTTAATATTGTATTGGTGCTATAAAAGCAGGCACCGCCAGTGCCTCTGTTGCACGTGTAGCAAACATCAAAGTCCCCTGTAGCCACACCGCCTGTAGATAGCGAGAAGGCCTCGAGATAGTGAGGGACATAAAGACTCTCTTTTTTCTTTTGCTTTCCAAAACAGTTTCATCCTATCATTTGCACACAAGAGACCACAAACGCTCCCCGGGCACCTTGGGTGTAATTGCCATGTTGTTCAATTTGCCTCAAATGAGCGGCTCAGGAATGATAAATGCTCTTTTATAATAAGCTCGCTGCCACTGCTACAGAGCACGGGTGGGATACCCTGGACCCTGACCCTCTGCCAGAAAGTCATCCTCCCCTGTTATATTTGCAGAGACAAGGAATCTCAGGGGCAAAGGAGGTTTATTAGCAGGCACATACCCATCTGTGGGCTGCAGCCCCACAGGCACATTGTGTTAATGCTGTGCCCTCAGTGCTACCTGCTACTGTAGCATGACACAGCCCGAGCAAGAAATTATGCCAACGGGAAGGTCTTGTGGCTGGGCAGCCTATGTGGTTCAGAAGAAAACACTGGAAATTCCTGGCACAAAATAAAGTTTAGAGTGAATGAGACCTTCATGACTTCCAACCCTGGCTCAGGGAGAGTGTGGGTGATGCTGGCTGCTCCTGTAAAGCTATCCATGCTCCTGACTCTGGAGGCTGATGCAGCCTGCCACCATCCCGGAGCTGTGTGCAGGCTGGCCCCAAACCCCCTGCTGAAACTCCCCCTTCTCCTGCCCACAAAGGGAACTGGAGTCTGTCCTTCCTTCAGAATGGGATGAATTCATAATTTTTTATGGGATGAATGTATTCCTTCATTCAAAGGCCAAGCTCTGGTTTGCTTTCCTCTCCAAATGTGCTGCCCTAGTCCCATGGAAAGGAGGTGTGGCTACCATCCACCTGGGGCACCTGAGCAGTCCAGCTGACCTTCACCATTTCTCCTTGTTTTTTTCTAGGAATAAACAAGGGCTCAGGCCCAATTTGCTTCACACTCTGGTAAGTACAAGCCCAAGCTGGGAATGCTGGAGTAGGTGTTGTCCATCCACCAGCAGTCAGGGACAGTGTGAGTAACTCCACTAGAGATCCACATTTTAAAACCACTCAGCAAACCTACCAGAGCTAGTTGACAAGCCTGTGCCTTGCTTCATGTTTGGTACACTTTGGCACACTGGGAAAACGCCAGTGTAGAGAGAAATGTTGAGCAAAGAAAACAGACATATCCTCAGGTGCAGAAGTTGCTGCTGGGGTTTTTCAGGGCGCCACACACAGCTGCTCCCCAGCATCTTCGTTAGTGATGTGGAAATAAATGTGAAATCACTGCTGATAAAGCACCCAGAGAAAGGCAGGAGGGTAAATAAAGCAGAAAGGCTGGCTGAATCACACAGCCTGCTGCACCCGGACAAGCAAAATGCATTTTACTGTGGGCTAATTGGAAGTAAAAGCATGGTCCTGAGAGTGATACCTGGGAACGAGGCAGAATGGCAGGAAATGAGTCAGCCTTGAGAAAATGATGGACGTCATGGTGGAGCTGATAAAAATTTGGTAGACTTTTTCTAAATCATGGAAAATTTCTAAAAGCTTGGATGAAACTGCACAGGATGCTGATGGACTGATAGTTATGGGCATCTTCTAATTAAGGTGGGATACCTTGCAGTACTCCCAGCCAGGATGTCCAGTCTGCCATAGAGGGATAAGTCAGTGACATTTATGTGGGAGGTTGGCTTCAGCAGATCTGATGAGTTCTGCTGATTTTAGGCTTTATTTATCTCTGAAATTTCCACACTGCTTTATAATCTACTATAAGGAAATTAAAAAGAGAAGGGGCTGAGCTCCCATAGCAAACCCTCTGCCTGCTTTCCCGGCCTCCACAACATGAATTTGTTTTCAAAGAAAAAAATAGCAGGACAAAGGTGACAAAGCAGACTCAAACATCACCATTACCATAGCAACAGTGGCATTAGCCTGACACAGCAGCAGAAACCAAAATACAGCCTTGCACAGAATACCATGCAAGTTAGGAAATTGCTAGCTCTGTATGGCACACAAGATAAACAACCAAAATATAAATGACTATAGATTGCTCAGTAAAATTATTAATTGCTATTTTAAAAAATACACTTTCTGCAAATAAATATTATCTTCATAATCTTTAAAATTGATTTCCCTTGACATGAACAGCAGAAGAAAAAACAATTGCAATTAGTGTATGTACCACAATATGGAGCAGTATCTTTGCCTGGAAGCTGAAACTACCAAGGCAGCAATGTTGGGGGGGTTCCCTGACTGCCTTTCTGGCTTGGCTCCTGCCAGCAGTGCATTCAGCAACATGACTAACATCTGTCACATGTGGTTTGCTCTCTCTCTCCCCTGCTCTTTGGGGAAGGACTATGTGTGCAGGGGAGTATTTAGCATGGACTTTCTTTTTTTCTTTTTCTTTTAATGCACTCACCAGGCTGCATTTAAATGGGGAAACTTCAAGCCAAAGAAATAAGCTATATGCATGAAGGAAAAAAGGATTTCTTAGCCCTCTATGGGATTTCCTACTGCAGGCTCAGACATAAAAGGACTAAGGAAAGTCTCTCTCTTGCCCAGATGAGTTTAGAAGAGGCAGCTTGCTCAGTGCAGAGGAAGAACTTGCAGAAACCATCATGTTGGGCAACTGTCCTTATCATGGTGCTTTGTGGGTGTGTTGAGGTGCTGGGTGACAGCAGTGCCTCCCACACGTACGGCCAGCTGGCAAAGGGCACTCAGTGATGGATGGCTGAGCCCCAGTGTCTCCACCACACTGCAGCAGCAGCTCTGCTTGGGGAGATCAGGGGAGCAGCACCACTGCTTCTGTCCCCACACAGCCACAGTGATGTTTTAGGCGCACTGGACCAAGGCTCGAGAGATAATTCTGTACATCTTGAGACTCTGTTTAGTCTTTGTGGTACCAGGACAGAGGGCAGAGGAGGATGTCTGACGTGTTTGCAGCAGGCTGTTTTCTGAAGAAATGCTAAGCTGCAGCCCTCCATCTAGAGAACATCCTGCAACCCTTTGCCACATCCATCCAGCTGGAAGCTGCATGTACAGGATGGGCACTTCAGTAGAAAAATACCCCAACCCAATGTAAACCAGTGTGAAATAAAATTGCTTTCCCCCACCTCTTCTGGAGGCAGACACTGAGGGTTGCTGACAGAGCACTAGGGGATGCAGTGCCCTTGTCCCAGTAGGCAAGTCAAGGGTACTGCTGTCACTCAGACTTGGCAGGGCAGCCATAAGCAGCTCCTGTCAGCCCACAGGGCCACTTGGCCTCCTGCCTGCGTTTTCTCTGCCTGTGTTCTCTCACTGCCTGACTGCCCCTGAGCCCAGGAGCTCCCACACTGCTGCAATCCAACATTTTCTTGTAGCAGCAGCTGAGCACACACAGGCCGGGTGCTGCAGGCAGTGTGGCATCCCAGGGGGATGCAGGGAGGGGAATGTACTGGGGAGAGAGATGGGTCTCATCTCCCTGGACCATCAAATGAACCCAGGTCTGGAGCAGGTAGCCAGTCAAAAAGCATCAGTCCCACCAATAAAACTAAGAAAATTATAAAATATACCAATAAAGGTGTATTTTTCCCATTTCAGATTGAAAAATTGCCAGCCATCTCTGGGTGCTATTAATCACACCGTGCACTCCTCAGATGTGTTCAGACACAGTGGAATAACAGGGACTTGCTCTGCAGGACAGCCAGCCACCTAGATTCCTGGGGACAGAGGGCTTTCCTAATTACTTCAAAGGGATGAATAACACTTGTGCTGGTCCTGAGACAGAAGGCCAGACCCCCAAAGTTGGGCAACTCCATCACTTTCACCATGATAATGCAAACAGTACTGGGATAAATCCAGACAGGAAGAGGAGGTGCTATCAGTTTTATGTGGCTGTTATAAATCCTCTTTTACAGGAGCCTTTTTCCTACATTATGCATGTGTGCATTTAAACTGGTTACAAAGCAACAAATTCTCTTTCTTTTTATTTAAGTTCAGCATCATAACCAGAGACCATTCCACTTCACATGTGTGATGGAGATGGATTAAATGGGATTCAGCCCTCACAGACAGGAATTTATGTTGCCAGAAAGAGATGCTGAGAACAATCTTGGTAGTGTTTGACGGAGGCAACACACACAACTTTTGCAAAAAGAAAATAAATTTACAACATCTAAGTCCAAAAGATGTTTTTCTGAGTTAGTTATAACTACCATACACATATAGGACTTTTTTTTTTTGGGTAGAATTGTTAGCTTAACATGTTTTTAATTGTAAGGAGATTGCCATATATCACTTTCATTTGCAGTTGGATCCCAGCATTGGTCAGATGTTCTTAGAAGCCAGCAGAAAAATGAAGAAAAGTAGTCATAAAGGTTGACTTGTATTATTGGCAGTAAGCTCCCATTGGTCACCAAACCAAATATCTTCTATACTTCAAAAAATTTCCATAATCAATTAATTCTGTGAAATTACTTTTTTTTTTCTTTTTTTTTAAATAGTAGATAAACCAAAGGCATTTTACCCCAGGGGATATAAATTCTTTTAAAAACTCAGCCTTCTCAGGGGCTTATTGCAGAGTGCTCCCTGCCCAGGGAGACAAATACCATGTCCTCTGCAAAGTTACATGAAGATAATTGCAGCTTTCAATCAGGGAATTAAGAATCAGCCCATCATAGATGTTTAAGCTGCTTCCATCTTTTTCAGGAAACATCTGTTTCTCAAGCAGATTACCACAGCTGATAGAAATGCTCTTTTATTTTAATAATCTAGAATAAAAAGGGAACATGAGCTGCTGGGAAAGGGATGACAGTTGCTCTTCCCCTCATCTGCATGAAGCACAGAAATGCCTGGAAGGGCTAGATGTGAAAAGTCAACCAGCCTTTCCCAGAGAAGCATGATCTGCTCTGCAGGGATGCAGCTGCAGCACCAGCTAACCTGTCAGCCAGCAGTGGCCAAAGCCACTTGGAAGTAGAAAGACTTTCAAATAAAGAATTATTTAAATCCCTTACAATTATCCATTTTCTCCTTTTCTGTCTCTGTCATGTCAAACATTTCCCACTTTTGAATTCCCTTTAATAGCTGCAGAGAGCATCAGGTTGGTGCTGCAGGCTGGTGGAGGGGGAAGGGGCCAGGAGCTCCCTGGAGGAGCAGATGATTTTCACCAGCAGCTGGTCAACATTGAGCAGCACCTCCTTGGGTCCCACAATCTGAGGTCACTGATGTTCCAGTTGGCAATCCAACCATGAATGTAGGACCTTCTGCGTGGCCTTTCCAATTGTCAGGCCAGGAAAGTGACCAGAAAGCCAAGGCTAATTTGTTTTCCTGTTTTGTGTCTGGGAGGGTTGGCCAGTCTAACAGAGCTAATGCCGTCATGGCAGTGTGCTTTGTGCCCTCCAGGCTGTGAGTGTGGAGCTGTGTGCAAGGAGGGGCTGGATGAGAAATGACACGCTTTGGTATTTCTGCAGCTCTTTCCAAGCAAACCCATGGAAACCAGAGCCCACATCCAGGTGCTCCAGTCAGGGTGATGATGGGGAGAAGTAGCAGGATCACCTCCCAGCCCTGTGCTCTGGGATAGCTTCAGAGCAGCCCTGGATGGAGGAAAGATGCTAGTTTCCTATTCAAGATTTGTGAAACCCTTTCCCCAGATGTGTCAAATCCAAAACAAACCAGTACCTTGCTTGAAAACTGAGAGCACAAAGAAAGCCATGTCCACTGCTCTCCACCTTCCGACACGAGATTTCAAAATCACCTCTGATGTGAGAGTTTAGATTAGGATGCAAAAGTCCATGTAAATGGCTTTTTACTGGTGTTGCATTGTACTCCCTACCCTAAAAATAGTATATTCAGTAACAAAATCAGCTTTTTTATTTATGAAGAGAATAAAGGGTGTTTCTTGAGCTCTGAATAGCAAAATGCAGGGGTTTCCACACACTGGATATACAGCAATGGCATAGTAGCCAGCCTGCACTGAAAAGAGAGAGGTGGGGAATTGTATAAATATTCCTGGTTCCTCATTCCTCTGCCAGAAACGATAAAATGGAAGAAGATATATAATTTATCTTTTATACCTTTCCTATAAACCTTTCCTCAGGGTTTCCCTTCCTTTAATATTTTTGAACGTTTTCACATCAATGTGCTCAGAATGTGGGGGGAATTTGACACAGAGTTTATTTTCCAATTATTTTTCCCTCTTTGTGGTTTTTCACAGCTTTTAAAATGTGTAATACCTTGAAAAGGTACACAGCCTTGTAGAAAGGTGGCGGAGAAAGGAAGGGGCAAAAGGACATTCCCTCTTACACACAAGCTACCACTATGGGATGAAACAACTTTCCACTCCTTGCAGAAAAGAGCGACAGGAGAGTATTATCTCCTGTTTTCCCTCCACAGCCCTCCTTGGGGAAGATCTTTTCCATGGCCTGTCATAAAGAAGCCATTGGGGTTCAGCCCCCCAGCCAAGCAGGTGTGCTCGTGTGGCTCCAGGCATCTTTTGGTGTATGGTAACACACTGCTGCCTCCTCATCCCCAGCTTGGGTACGTGAAGCCAAGGACTGAATTGATGCTGAGAGATGAGTGGCACCTGGCTGCTCACTGTCCTTACTGTCTTGAAACTGCAGCAAGTGGCCTGCCTGGTGTCTGGACCCCACCTAAACCAAGTGTTTCATTCCCCATGAGGCCATGGGATAGTAACTCAGTCTGGCACAGACCTCCAGAAGTGCCTACCCCTAAGTCAGAGTAGCTCTGGGATCACACCAGACTGCTCATGACTTGGTTTTCAAAACCTTCATGGATGGAGCCAGCACAAGCTTGTGGGGCAACCTGCTCCACTGCCTGACTTCCCCTCATACCAGCCTGACTCTCTTGTTCCAACCTCTGCTCTCCTACCATGCCCCACCACAGAGACCCTGGCTCCACTCTGATGACCTTCCTTCCTGTGAGCTGTTGGGTCCTCCCAAAACTCTCTCTTCTCCAGACTGTACAAGTCCAACTCTATCAGTTTTCACTTAAAACAATTCAGGGATGCAAAATACCACCAAAGCCAAAATCCAAGCTCTACAAAACCCCAGTGGTTAACCTCTGGCGCCTCCATCAGTGTTTTTCTAAACTATCACAGTTACAGGTATAGTTCAGTTATAGTTAAACAAGTCATTTTAAACCTTCCTTGACCCGAAAACCTATGCTTCATCTTTGGATTTGTATCCCAACTTTCCCAGTGAGCTAAGAACCACAGGCCTTCAAGGCTGTGTAGTGAAAGGAGCACACTCCTGATTCTATTTCCTGCCAGACCCGGCAGAGTAAGAACAGTAGAGGAGATTACACAATGCAACATCAGAAAATTTTTACATTTTTCATTGAGCAGAATTGTTACAAAACTCAATTTTAGCCTGAGAATTAAAGGGTTGGCTTTTTGAACACATGAAATGACAATCAGTCAGTTCTCAATCCAGCCATTGCAATCTGACAGAGATCAGGAGGATATAACACATGTAAGGAGGATGGAGTAAAGAAAGTATACTGGAAGTAATCTTTAATTAAAAAATCGTTCAATAACAATAGACGTCATGTCAAGTGAACCTTTGGAAATGTATGCAAATAGATGAAAAAAGGAAAATGAGACATAGCTCTGGTAAGTGAATGAAGGGAAGTCTTTAAATGACTTAATAATAGGAACACGTTGAGAAGCAGTGAGGTTAATACAGAAATTACATAAAGCAGTGGGGGGTCTTGGACTAGATTTATTGTGCATACTAATTGGAGGACACTGAATACCAGATAATAGCTGAAGGATGGGGCTTCCGTTCTGTCAACATCCTCTTGTTCACAAAGGATGATCCAGCAGAATTTAATAGCTTCACAATATTGCTGAGAGTGACACTTTAATAGGTAACAAAATGCTGTTTTTCAGCACTGTGCAGGGGGAAACCACAAGAAAGTGGAAGGGGATGACACAGAAGGCCTCGCTGGCAGCTGCCAGATCTGAGAGCAGCACAGTTCCCCCAGCCTCTGCCAGCCTGAAAAAGAGCCCAAGTGTTTATCTGAGGTAATATTAAAGCAAGCTTTAAAATAACAGCATCAACAACTGAGACCACAAATGTCTTGTAATTCTTTTAATCCTTATAACCTTGCAATGACTGAGCGAGCTCAAGAACTAGCTCATTAAAACCTGAAAGTTAATTGGAGCAGGAAAAGCAAGCAGCTCTTACTGGTCCTTACTGCCCAAGCTGAGGTAAGTGCAGAAATTATGCAGATAGCAAATAGATGTGATTTTTCTGTGGTAGGGCTTTATTAACAATTCACACAAAAAATCACATAGCATTCAGTGTTGTAAGAGAAGTCATGGTGTGCAAATGTAAGTCTCAGCTTTGCAGTGCTCAAGCTCTGAATTACAAGGCAGACTTCTGAATAAGGAAACCATCTGTCAGGAAAGGTCTTTCATGAATATTTTTTCCCTGTAGCTTTTAACATGTCAACACAAGAATACTGTTAAGAGGTCAAGTGGCAGTCTCTGAACAAAAGCCCGATAGTCTTAGGAAATCTCATTCCTTAAAAACAAACTGTGGTGGCTGAGGCAATGCTTGCACACTTGAGGCCAGGCCCTGGCAATGTGAGACACAGGATGTGTGGAGTGGCTGCTCTTTTGGTGCCTCTGGGGATTCTCAGTGGGCTCTGCTGGGCTGGCTGCCCTGCCAGAGGGTCAGAGGAAAGCAGTGACCACAGATCCTTGTTGGGATGTCCTGCTGCATCTCCAACGGCTCCAGGTGCCTGCAGAAGACAACAGACTGCTACTGACCTTAGAACCTTGTGCAGAAACAGCCACATTTTACCTGCTGAATACACTACTGGGCTCCACAGAGGTATTCACAAGATGTACATTGACTGCCATGAGACCTTTACCTCCAGGATCACTCGTAGTCATCCACACAGTGAGCAGCTTCTGGATTTCTCTGTCAGAAACCCAAGCTCATCTTCCCGTGTGCTCCTTGGCACCTTTGTCACCCTGGCACTGAATTAATGAAATAGATATTCTTCCTGCCACAGCTACCAATTCAGCGTCAAAGAACAAGGTATACTGTTTGCTGTGAGCTGTTTATTTTTGTGGGAGGCACGAGGGCATGTGTGCCTTTTGGCCTGACCTCAACAGAGCTCAGGGGTGTGCAGGGTGAGGTGTCATATAAGTCACCATAAGTAAAGAGAAGGCACCAGTCAGCACCTGTCTGAAAGGGCCCAAAGCACTTGCATCTCTGCCCATCTGCCTAAGAGGGAAAATAATTTTTAAGTGACTTTTCCAGACCGTGGCACATGGTGAGTCAGAGGGAGGAAGGCAACTTGTGTGGCTCAGCATCAGGAGCCCCTGGCCCCTTTTTCATCCTACCTCCTCCTCCGTGCAGCATTGCCCTCAAATCTCATACCCACTGATTTTCAGGCATACCTTGTTCAATGGGTACACAGTGGTTTACTCCTGAGGGAATCAGCAAACAGGATGTGCTCAGGTCAGCAAAGAGGAGCTTTAATACAAAGTACATGTACTGGCAAAGGACGGGTCAGTATCATGTTAAACACACTTGGCAAGGTGGTTTGCCGTGCAACTAGAAGCTGTCCAGCTAAAGGTGATCAGACACTTATCTGCCAAGGCACATTACCAGGGTAACCTGAGCATGTAATCCAAGCAGATTACCCCACACGGTACTTGTTTCACCGGCTCCATTTGTGTGAAAGCACTGGAGTCAGACAGTAAAAGAAACCTTTCCTCTTAGCTGGGATATATATCCCTTGAAATTCACAGCACATCACCAAAATGGGTTTTCCTCTCAGGTTTCTTACTGAACACTGACTTTGCTTAGGTAACCACAGCTGTGCTCAGACCTGTAAGCACAAGTGGGGAGAACATGATGAGCTGGGAACAAATTTTTTTCAAAACAGGGAAAAACCAAAACAAATGCTGGAAGAGCAGACCAAATTAAAGCCAAGCCCTCAGCTGTACCCTGAAGCCTGAGGCTGGTTCAGGTGGGGGCATCCCTGGGGTGTGCAGTACCAGGGTACTTGAAGCAGGGGAGCACTGGGTGCACTCTGCCATGACACAGGCTTTGTTCTTCAGGTCTGAACACTCTGACCTCACCAGGATTTTCAGTTTGATGTAAATTTTCAGGGTGCAGTAGCTGACAACTTCCAGGAAGCTGGACTGGATGATTCAATAATTACTTACAGTCTTATACTCCACATGACTGGAAAACATCCCACAAAATCCTTATCACAGTTTTGTGGTGAGCTGGTACATTTATTACTTATTATGAAAATGGCAGTGCTGATAAAACTCACTATCTTTGGTCCCTGAAGCTGTCTTCTATCTGTGGCAAGATCTTATTTGCATTTTCTATAGCTGGGATCCTCCCAAGGGCTAAGTCCTGGGAGCCAAGAGCAATACAGAGAAGAAACTGGGCCCAGAGCTTGGTTTTTCTTCCCCAGTCTGAGATGCTGACACACACTGCTTTTGCAAAGTGCCCGATCTTCTCATGCCTCGGTCAGGCCCAGCTGCCAAACTGTGTAATAGCAGGATCTCACCGAGAGCCATATGTTGCTGCTGGGTTGTTTTGGAGAAAATTAAATTAAAACAATCCACAACAGTTGTTTTAATGCCATTTCTTGTTTGCTTGAAGCCTTGGTCCCAAATTATCTTTATGCAATGAGAAGGTAAAGCCTCTGGTTTCAAGGAACTTGAGGGACATGCTGGACACTCAGGAACGGCTCCTGATGGGCAGCACAGAGACTCCCAGCCCTGGGAGAGCTCTTGAGAGGGAAACTGAAAAAAAAGGTGAAAAAATTCAGGAAGAATAGCAACTTTACTTGCTTTAAATTCAGCTAAAAACAAAAACTGCTTTGCATTACATGTCTTTCTCTAAAAAAACATGTTCAAGCCAATGGTTAACTTCATTCCACAGATTTTTTTGCTTCCTCCCTCCCATTCCCATTATTTCTCTGCGTGTGTGGTTATCTAAATAGGGATACATTCAATCCGCAGGACTAAGCCTCATGCTCAGAAACCCAAATGTGCAGGTTATCACTGCTGTAGGACATAGAGAGCTGTCAGATTAGCAATTGAATTGAAAGCACAGACCAGAATTCCCATGGAGGAGATGGTTTCTCTTGATAATGAGAAAGTGGACAGAGCTCTGGGGTGTTTGTCAGACTGAGGAATGGTGTGGATGAGACACCCAAAGTGCTCTGCACTGCTGACTCCTGCAGCCTTGACCTCCTGATCCTGTGCTGGGCACAGGCAAGGGGGACTGGCATGTTCAGTCCTTTGCTGAGAGTTAAGGCTTGAGAGCAACGAGTGTAACAAAATGTGTTTAAGGCAAATGGAGAAAAAACGTGCTTATTTGTTTTATGGAGACAGTGAGAACACAGACTTTTCTATTCTGATAACGTCGGGGAGTTCTGAGAGTACAAAGCTCTTTCCAGGCTGGGTAAGAGACCTTCACTTTTAAAACAAACCCCAATATGATAACGGTTCCTTACACACATATTTCCCTCCCATGGTTTTACACTGAATAAGTAAGAGAGAGAATGGAAAGAAGCCTATAGCACAGGCAGAAGTAGCTGCTATTTCCAGAGCCATGCTTTCTCTCTAATGCTGTTTATGTACATCAGTTGTTTGTTTGCGGCCATTAGTGTAAGATCTCATTTGTATGACACTGTTTTATCTCCTCCTTTTTATTAGCACTGAAGCTGGATTCTGAGGTGGGAGCACTCTCCTCTCTCATTATTCGTGCAAGGCCCAATGATAATAATGATGTATGTGGTGGTGGATGCTCAGGGCTCCAGTGGTGATGGTGTGGGCTCCCTGGGGAGCAGAGCAGAGCAGAGCTGATGGTGCCCTGGACAACACAGCTTCTGCCCCGGAGGCCATCTAAATCTGCTGGGCTGGTGTGCTTGTTTGCACTCCTCTGGGGCTGCCCTGGGGTGTCAGCGTGGGAAGGGCACTTGGCAGCCTCAGACTCCCTGGTTCAGTGAGGGACCATGGGCACGTCTCAGGGATGCTGTGGGCGGCTTGCCTGGCTCCCCGTTTCCTTCCTGCCAGCCTGTAGGCTGGGAGTGTTGGGGCTCCCAAGGGACTCCTGTACTTCCCTCTTGGACTGCCCTCAGGTGAAGAGATATGCTTAGGCTTGAGTGATGCTTGGTTAGCATCTGGAAAAGTTAGAAAGGTCATTATTTTACTTTTATTCCTCCCCCCAAGATTTCATCTTCACTAGAAGCTCAAGGCCAGGGAGGAGACACCTCTGCACGTCTAGTTCGTAGGGCCTTTGCCTCAGAGCTGTTTTCTCAACAGTGCTCCATCAAGGGCAGACTTTGTCTGGGCTGGGATAAAGGCACTTCCCTAATTAAGTTATCTTAACCACCACTTGGGAAATAGAGTGTTCACTGAACTCATCCACAGCCAGGCAGTGACGAGGATCGCAGCTATTCAGCGAGAATGGAGCACACATCGATTATCCCCAGAATTCCAAAGCTGCAAACCCAATAGTTTCCTTGGCAAAATCTGCCAGGCATGACATGACTGCTACTCGCACTCCACACATTTCCTAATGCAAAGGATTGGACAACCTCAAATACCGATTCCAAGAATAGCAAGGGCAAATGAACTGCAAATTACTAAATTCCTTTTATTGCTGGGAGCTACAAAGTAATTTAAATTAGTTTCAGTCTGAAGTGAACTGTGGGGCAAGCTGGGAAAATTATATAAGTGGTGACATTTTAAAAACACCTTTTATGATCATTTAAAGAAAATATTTCATCTCACACCAGGGTATTTAGTAATCTTAGGAAAGATACGTTTGTAAAAGTTCATGGCTTTCTGTACATGCATACATGCAGCACATTTAAATGCATATGTACACACACATGTATGCTTTAATCTATAATGGAAACTGAATATTTTTCATTCACTTAGCAACTAGCCTTTGCAGGGAAAGGGATAGAAACTGACCTCAAGAGAACTTACATTTTTATGGAAAACTGCCATTAACATTAGACTTGATTACATAACGCTCTTTTCCTCCTTCCCACATCCTCTGATGTAGGTGGGTTTACTAAATGCATAGGTAAAATAATGATCCTGTACATTCTTCAAACAGTTTCCCGCTTCAGGAACTACTTTTGGCTCTCCACTATGGTTTTGATTAACATCCTACCTGTGACTTCTGCAGCTTGGCGCTGGTTTGCTTCTGCAGGCAAAGGAGAGAGGGGAATAAGCTCCAGCACCTGGCACTGAATCATTGCAGCTGGAGTGAAGAAGTCATAAAATGCATTGCCTTTTAATGAAATAGGATAGAGGGAATAGATGCTTCCCCTCTCTTGCAGCATCACTGCAAAAATAACTCGGCCATGCTGAGTGGTGTTGGCTGCACAAGCTCTACATGTCACAGCAAGAGCAGACACAAAAGACAACAATAAGAATAGTAGTAATAATAATAATAATAATAATAATAAATATAAACAGAAAATGGCTGGAAATCTTTCACGCTGTCGTGCTTTCTTTCAATGAAGGGAGGTTAAATCTTCAGCCAGCCGAAAAGCAAAGGATAGGATTTGTCCCTCTTACAAATAATGGATCAGTGACTGCAAACACTGGATGCAATATGTAGTTGCAGAAAGCTTTCAGCCAAGTGGAGATAATTTCTTCATGGAACAAAGCACTTTCTGCGACCTCAGTGTCCTAAATGTAAAGCAATACAGCGCTAGTGTCATAGAAATCAGAGTGCTGCTGGGTGAGTGGTTGAAGGGAGCAAGGGTGTAATTTCAAAGGGGAATGTCTAGGGTGATGGACGTGGCATGGACTAGCCCATGCTTTATCGGCAGGTTTTGTGTGCATGTGTGTGCTCAATAATTTTGTCTTTCCTGGAGTCTGAAACTGTGCAGTTTCTGTGCTGCTTCTCCCTTTGTAACTCACTTTCCCTGTCTGGTATCTGGGCTGCAGGCAGGTGAAGATGGAGATGGGTGGGAGGAGGTGGATCAGTGCCTCCAGGGACTCCTCCTGGGACGGGAACTGGCACAGTATCCCAGTCTCAAAGCAAATTTGAAACAAGCAGTGGTGATATCAGGAAAAAAAATGTTAGCACGTGGGTTAAGTACAGGATGACCTCCATGGCTGTCTGGAAGGAGATGGGGGTGTGAGGCAGCTTTTCCTAGGCTGTCTCTTCTGAGAGGTTAGACAGAGCTCTGGATCATGGCATTAGGGGACATCCTAGTGGAGAAGGTCACAGCTTTGGCCCTTCACAAGCCTAGGGCTGCTGAGCATCCAGAGGAACTGGAAACAGGGAGCTCCCTTCTGGCTAGTCCTTAGCTAGCCCAAAGAAAGTCCAGAAGATTTCTGAGTTAAGACCAAACAAAAGAAGACAGCAGAGGACAATATGCTCTGGAGGTAAAGGGGGCCTTGGCTCATCATATTCTTGCAAGGTTTTACATTGTATTTCTACTAAGTAATAACATTAGTAACACACAGAGGGTCCTCAACTTTTCCCAGGCAAATGTCTTAATTCAGAAGTTCATAAGGAAGCACAGATAAAGAATAAGCAAAGAATAAGCAATAAAGCAATGAATAATTTGATGGACTGAGTCTCTTGTTACTACCTGTGGATAGTGAAAGAATGGGCTGCACGTCCTCCAGCTACACTTGATTATCTGAATGACATTGAAAGAGCTATGGAACAGATGAATGAGTAGACTAGGAGAAAGGTATGAGGAACCTGGAAGCCCAGGTGAAGAGGAAGAATCACTGGGATTAATTTTAAGAAGAAAAGATTAAGTTACCTTATCTTAGATGGAAAAGAAAATAGGGATATTTGGATAAGAATTCAGTTTCTCAAGCATATACGAGTCTTTTGCACCAACTGCTATAGAGCTGGGGTGAGAGGGATTAAAAAAAGTATAAAAGACCAATTTTCCTTCTCTCTGAATGGGCCTGGTGCATATGATGAACACAGAATCATAGAATTAATTAGGTTGAAAAATTCTCTCAGATCATCAAGTCCAGCCAGTAACCCAACACCGCCAAGTCCAGCACTAAAACTTCACCTGAGCTACCTGCATCACAGAGGGTGATGTTAACCCATCAGAGTTACTGTCAGTCTTCAGGTCCAAGATGCAGCAGACAGATGCTACAATAAGAAATATGCAAGAAAATACGAGCAGAAACATGTTGGGATGTCCTCAGGGCACAGCACGTGTCCTAAACCTGCCCTAACCTCCACCCTGACCCCAGAGTCACCATGCCCAATGCTTGCAAGCAATTCTCTGCCTGTGGGTTTGCAAAGCAGCAGCTTTATTCTGGTCATTTGAGACTAGCAAGGAGATAAGAACGAGAGAAAAACATTATGTATATTTTGTCTCAAAAAATATTACTGATAGATAATGTAGACCAAAGTTCTTTTGATTTTTTGCCAGAGGTGTAGAAAAAACAAATTCTTTATGTTTTTCTGCCAGCCCTACCCAGAAATACAGAGCCTTTGAATTCACCTAGAACTGACTGCGCAGACAATCTTACTTTTAACGGAGTCAAATTGCATCTAACTGGGCTAGGGCTGAGCTCGGGCTGAGTTCAATAACCTATGAAAACCTGGGCTGATAGGAGACAGCAATTTCACAGAGTAGTCAGCTTTCACTAACTGCAAGTTGAAATTTGTGGTAATAATGGCAGAACAGGAAAGTATCATATTACAACTTCAATGTCCAAATCCGTTTCTCTGCTGCATGTTATAATACTTGAATTTGTGCTGTTGTCCTTTTTAAAAACCTGGGGTAAATGAGTTTGTTTTAATAATATCTGTGCATGATACCCTTAGTTTAAATTCCAGTACCAAAAGTCAGTGAACAGATATAGCACAATGATAGTGTGTTTAGTGCTGAAGAGAATTATTTTATGAAAGGAAAATCTAGATGCACATCAGAAGAGGATGCAATCAGAGAGAGTTACTTCCAGATAGAACAGACCCCTTTGGAGTTGACAAAAGTGGGTTGCTGGCAATGAGTAATTTGATGGACTGAGTCTCCTGTTACTACCTATGGATAATGAAACAATGGGCTGCAGGTCCTCCCGATACACTTGATTATCTCAATGACATTGCAAATCCTAAATTCAGAGGCTCAATTGATTCCAAACACTGTTCTACAGGCGTTCAATATTTGAAAGCTGGTGGTCATTATTACCCAGAAACTGTAGGATACCATTTCTGATCTCCCAATTCCTGCCTCACTGATATTTCAGCAGGAATTATCATTCGTGTAAGATTAATTTTTCCCTAGTCCTTAGGCACACTTTTGAATACAATTTCCATAAATGCTCATGCCAAACGATGTGCTGTATAAATATGGAACAGGGCAAACACAAGAGAAACCATGACTTATGCAGTTCTGTTTGAAGCACTCAAGGTGTTGTTCCTAGAAATTCTTTATACAGTATGTACAGCATTTCACATTAAAACATTTTGATTATGTTTTTTATACTATTACCTGTTTTACTGCTGTGAAGTTATGCACTGAGGACATAATTTTGAAAGGCAGGACAGCAAGGGGAAATCAAACAGCTTGGAAAGAGTTAATGCTATCAAACAACACCCCTTTATTGCTATTGTGCTTGCTTTCTGAAACCATTTCAGCACACTCATACCTTTTTGGGTTATTGCACCTGCAGACCAAGTAGAGGCAGGTATTTCTGTGCAGCTCAGTGACATGATTCGTGTTTCAAGCTGATTTGGGAGGCTGAACCTTCTGCCAACCAACCTTTATGATGAAATCCTATTCATGATTTTATTTTCATGCCCATGCTGTCCCACGGAGGACTCAGATCAGTGTGGGAGAACCTGCATGCCAGGCCCTGGGGCAAGGAGAGGTGGGGGGAGGGAGTGCTCGGCCATGTGGTCTGGGCTGGGGTGCCCAGCTCAGGGACAAAGCTGTGGTCTGGTTGGGCTGCTGCAGGTGCCTTGGTGGGGTCAGTTTGTATTAAACAAAGCCAAGAGGTAGCAGTAAAAGGGCAAGCCCAAAAGGTTGCAGACAGAGGTCTGCCTTGGAGTCAGTGCTGCCCTGCTGAGCTCCTGTGCTCTGCTTCTGAATTTGAATGTCATGATAAGATAAAAGCAAAAGCAGGTTTGTATTAGGCTGAGCAAACAAAAAGAGAGCAGGACTTTTCCATTTAAAATCCCAGCCAATGCAAAGTGTCTAATTTCCCCTACCCTTTTCAGGCTGCAGCACAAACCAAGCTATCTCAGCACGGCTGTTGACACCTACTGAAATAAAAATGCATGAAGTAATCTGTGTGAAGGTCACAGTGACCTTAGTGCTTAGCACAAAATTCTCACTTAAGCTGGGGTTTCTGGCACATCTTTGTCTGTAGCTAGGGAACCAGGCATTTTACCCGATAGAGACATGATCTTCCGTTGGCTTTGCTCATTCCCAGCCCAACTTGGCTGTGCCAGAAGTACAGTTGGGCTGAAAAGTGGCTGCTGATCAGACAAAGCAAATTCAAGGACACGGCTCAACACAAACGCTGAGAAAATGCTGCATCACTTTCGAACAAGTTGAACCAACTTGGGCTTTCCTCTTTGCCAAATTAAATAAGGATCAGTTGCAAAGAAATGAATTGAAGTGCATTTTTGCTTGAGTGAAGACAGTGGGGTAGCAAATAAAGGGTGATTTCTAAAAGAGTCTGGAGATTTTGAATCACAGCAAGACTCCAGGAACCTGAACTCTGCAGGTCATTTCAAAAACTTCACTGTAATGTGTTTCTCTGACTGTGGTAGAAGTGGGAACAGCTACAAAATTTGACATCTCAAAACTTGGCTTCAGCATGGATTTTCCTTTAAAAATAAAGATTCATTTTGGATGAAGTGTAATAACTCTAATATTAGCATTACAAGTACACTTAAAACTACTCTGAAATATAAAGTATTAGTGATGAGGATTGATATCAGTCTCTCTCCACTGACATTTTTCCACTCCTCTGAATATCGTGCTGCCATTAATACCCAATACTACCAAATAAGCCCCCAACTTACTTTGCAGCAATGCAAAAAGACAATGTTTTAGAGCAAAAGGGAAGGGGGCCAGTGCTCACAGGGCCTGTGCATGTTATGAAACTGCCCTTTGTGGCCTTCCAGCCCCATCCTTGTCCTCTGCAGCCCAAGCGCAGAGTTCAGGGAAGAAGGCTGAAGGATGGCAAAAGATATGCACAGCTTTTCCTGCAGCCCAAACAACAGGACCTGAGATGTAAGGGAAGGCTTATCTATTGGGTTTTAACCCTTTCAAAGTAGACGAGGTGTTATGAAAAATGTGGGCAACACCTTCTTCAAACTAGTGTTGGATATTTTTAGCTTATTTTTTTAAAACACTATATGGAAAAAAATCTCCATCTCTCCTCATATGTGCTTTAAATAATGAGCCCTGAGTCATGTCTGCAGCTCTTCACCTTAGAAAGGAAGAATCTAACACAGTCACATAAAAATGTAGGATATTTGGAGGTGTTACTGATTGTGATAAAATCCCATTAGAACGCCAGGGCGATGTAACAAGAGAGTTGTACGGTTAAACACAGCCAAATAACCCCGAAGCAAAAGAAAAACAGGCTTGCAGAACGGAGCATGGCACAAATGAACACAAACAACAAACGCAGTAATGAAAGCCACACATGAAAGATCAAGAAAAGGGGCTCTTTCCCAGGTGCGGCATAAACAGGAGGGGGCAGAAACGCTGTTTTGCAGCACCAAGACAAGAACCACCTTGGGAAGGGCACAGCATCTACCAGGGCCCTGGGTCAAGGCAAGAGGGTCCCATCTGGCCAAAATACTGATTCTGATAATCAAAATGTTATTTTCCAAGTCACCACAGTGTCAGTGTAGAGAGATAAATCTGATTGTGAGAACACTGAGAATACCACCTGACAGCACCTTGGGATCATCTTCATCAGGTCAAAACAAATACCTTCTTAGGCCAGGCAAGGTTTCCCTGTTGAGTTTGATGAGATCTAGTTAAGACATGAACACCCAGGAAAAAGGATGTCATACTGACTGATAAGAAGGAATGGCTGAGAAACAAAACCCCAGATA
Organism: Oxylabes madagascariensis; assembly: GCA_013400675.1. Taxonomy (NCBI): domain Eukaryota; kingdom Metazoa; phylum Chordata; class Aves; order Passeriformes; family Timaliidae; genus Oxylabes; species Oxylabes madagascariensis. The sequence continues at coordinate 63,391 of VYZR01121312.1, forward strand.
TTTTCAGAACGCATAACTTGGTGTTGAAGTGCTCAAAAAAACTTGACTTTCTTTTATTTGTATGAATTACTCTATCAAACTGACGGTTAATGCAATTAATTGATCAAAGCCATTGCTTCTGGTGAATATAGAGCCTGCCACTGAGTAAGATGACATAGTTTTCCCAGAAAAAGGAGACTTTCCACAATTACAGCCAAAACCTATATTGGAAGGGAACTGAGGCATCTTGTCAGCAAAATACTCCTTTTTTTGGTTTAAGAAAAGGAAGCCTTACCAGCTACGCTAATTAACATGCAATGAAGCTTGAATGGGTGCCAAAGGATCTACAGTAGCACAGTGAACAGTCAGAAAACTCAGACAAGAACTTAGTGTTCCTGCCTCGTCATGCTTCTTTCCTCCACGTAGGTGGACAGACTGAAATGGGCTGTGTGACCTCCTTCTGTCAGAAACTATTATTCATGTTATGCCACTAATGCCCCTGGCTAGCTCGGCTGCCAGATCTTACATTAGGAAAAAGAAAAGTCCTTGGGTCCTTTTCATCTCTCAGGACTGGCCACTGCCACGGGCCTTGAGATAAAACCCACGCTCAGTGATGGAGCAGCAGGGCCAGCCCTGGGCTCCTGCAGGGGATTGCAGTGGGAATTGCAAAAGGAATCACAGTGAGAAGTGCACTGGGAAATGCAAGGGGAATCACAGCGGGAATCAGAGTGGAAATTGCACTGGGAATTGCAATGGGAGAAGTGCACTGGGAGTTGCAAAGTGAATTCCAATCACAGTGGAAATTGAACTGGGAAATGTTCTGGGAATTGCATTGGAAATCACACTGAGAATTGCAAAGGGAATTGCAATGGGAATTCCAGTGGGAGCTGCCCACCTGCAGCAGGGGAGCCCATAAAATCTCTTAGTGTGGCTCTCAGCCTTTCCCACCTGAGGGAAGGGGGCAGCATATGACTTACTGCAGCACCTTTGGCCCCAAGCTGGTGATCCTGGAGGGAAGCTGGCACCACGATGAGCCCCCATTGTTGCCAGGGCTGGCAAGGCAGCAGGGCAGCTTTGGACAGCACCAGGAAAGCTCTTTGAACAGGGACCTGCAGATGCTGGAGGGCTGCCCTGTGGCCATGCCACCCCGGGGAGGTGGGGGATCCCTCTGCACGGGGGATGGCAGCTCTCCTCAGAACCATGCTCATGGCCAGCCCTGCATGCCTGGCCCCACATTAGTTACTGCCTGATCATCTGCATAAGCAATCAAAAATAATTTCAAATTCAGGCTGGATACAGTTAAGCCTCCCATTAAGCACTGGATGTGTGGGAAGTGGGGTCAGGGCAGCCTTCTAAAAGGTGGTTGGGCTGGTTGTGCTACCTCTTGGTGAGGGTACATAGTCTGAGCAGGAGTTAAAAGCTCCTTTTCTTATGAATGAGGATGTTTATGGTCTGCTCTGGCATCTTGTGAAATGAAATAGAAACCTAAGTGCAAGGAAGAGACAACTTTTGGTGCTGCAGCCATCTAGGACAGCAGAGGACTCCCACATTTGAGAGGCTAATTCGCTCCCAGTGTTCCCAGTAAGGACATGTTTATCTTGTTTTCATTTGGGCTCTGAATCAGGAAGGTAATAAAAAAATAACTCTTCTGAGTGTTCCTGCACTTTGTGTGTGTTTTTGCAGGAATTTACAGACACCTGAAAAGGATATTTGCAAAATGACCTATGATCCTTAACCGGCAGTACACACAATAAATCCGCCACCCTAAGCATTGCCAGCCTTTTTGAATGAAAGGCTGCATTATAACAACACATGCGTATGGCTACAGGGCTGTATATCTTACTGGACCTCATACTCCAATCAACATTTAAAAATAAAGGGAAAGCAATATAAAACTATCTACACATAAATTCTCTTGCAATGATTTGGCTCTCCCTTCTCCCTAGCCCCTTTCCATCCTGACTGATGGCTTTATTATACAAAGGACAGTAATAAACATCCTAGCTAAAGCCAATGAACTTCGCTCACATGTAAATATCTCCTTGAAGGATACGAGGTATGACCAAGAGAAGAGTAATGACTTTTTTACTCCATTTATTCCATGTTAATAAAATAACTGGTCATCAAATTGTAGGCTTGGACGTGATAGATTCCCAGTTTGTATCTGGACACCAAAACAGACTTAAACAGGAGAAGAAACCAGTTAGCATCTTTAAAAGGAAATACGTTGACAAGCACTGTGGGCTCAGGGCAGCACTACAGGAGTATCTTTTGATTAACTTTTTGATTCATTCTTATGGTTCATCAGATGATCTGAAGAAGAATCCAAATATAGGGCCAGACCAACTTTAAATAATTTTTACTTGTTTTCCCTCACCAAAGTAAAAAGAAGAAAAGATAATTTTCAATTTCAGTAAAACAACCTAAAATATAACATGCTGATTTTTGTTCATTTCACAAAAGCTGCCGGAATAAAAGCTGGATTCACGAAACTTCCTGCAGAATTTCTTTGTGCCCAGTTCAGCTCAGGGAGCAGTCAATATTTATTGGAAACCCAACCTCACATCCACTGTCTGCCTGAGAGGATTCAACCCATACCCTAGGACTGCAATCCAGCCACTGGGATCCGTGTATTCCACGATGAGCTCAGCCTTTTCTACTAAAGCCTTCTTTCATTAGTGACATGAATGTTCATTAATCCAGAAAAAAAAAGCACTTCCTAACTCATTGGTTAGGCCCCTCTAAGAAGGAGAAGACCTTAGGACCCTCTAAGAAGGAGAAGACCTTAGTAGGTTGTCAATGTAGCAGATTTTCCATTAATAATACTAATAATCTAATCGCTGACACGACTTTCACTCTCTTACTCAAAGCATTCATTTCTTCCAATCTTTCAAGAAAATGAGCAATACAGTGTGCCTGTCTTCCCCTTGGCTGAGTTGAGGTCCCTTTCATATTTCTTACTTCCTAAATCTGGCTATATATCTGATGAGATAAGATACACACACAGAGCTATGATGATACTTCTCTCACATGTATGCAGAGATGCACTGAATGCCCTGAAATCAAGTGCTGTAAAACTACAGCGAAGAACAAAGAGAAGCCCCCAACATCTGATTTCGTTTGATATCCCACGGTTGTTATGCTGATATTTTTCATTTGAGCACAATTTTGACATTATGTTTTAATTCTAAAAACTAATAAACCAATGAACATTGTGAATTGCCTATAGAATTTTTTTAAACATTGAAATCATTTTTCTTTGAGGCCACTGATAATTTTGTTTTGACTATCCAAATATTTTTCATATTCTAGTATTTAAGATAATCGCCTTGTAGGGGGAGGCTTCAGTACGGCAAGAGGACTGACAATTGACCACAAATAGTTGTAGTTTTTCCAAATATCTCAACATTTCTCTCCCAAAAAACTTGGTGGCAATAATCAGTGTTTCCTGTGAAACAGTCTGCTTCAGACAAATTCTGCACATTGTGCCAAGAAACCATGCAACCAAATTTTTTAGCCAGCTGTCAAGGTGAGGCAGACTATTTCCCAGAAAAGTATATGAAGGAAGAAATAAAAGGAAACCAATCATACAAGCAAATGCTGCCCATACTGAGCTGTACCTTCAGAAGGTTTGGCCACAGGACTGAAGAGACATCCTCATGTGCGTCCTGTCTGGGATTCTGGAGCAGCAAAGGGCTCACTGGCCCATCAGTTGAAGAGGTTACTGCTATTTGTGCTTTCACACGGGGGTGAAAGCTAACAGGTGCCTTGCAGGGTTTCAGGGGGTTGTCCTAGGTCCTGATGCAAGAGGGGATCCTCGGGGAGCACTCGCCTCACCTCCAGCCTTTGCCCCTTGGTGCACTGCTCTTGCCCTTGCCCTGGTCTTGCTCTTGCTCTGGCACTTGTCATTGTGGACAATTGCAAACCCATCCCCTTTCTCCCTGCTTCCCCCGCTCATCTTGATTTTGAGACACAAACCTCCAGATGGGACAGGTTTCATGGCAGCCCTCCTTCCACACAGGGCCATTTAAACTCTATTCTTTAGACCGTCGCTCCAAACTTTAGGAAGGAGAAAGCAGGCGCTGGGATGGGTGGTCCTTAAGTGCTGGCTGGGGGGATGCAGTGTGGGGGCTGGGCAGAGCACCCAGGGATGCTCCCAGACTTTGCCAACACCTTGCTCATTTTCCTGCTTTGTTAAGAGAAGAGAAACGGCTGAAGAAACGTTTGCTGGAAAATAAACCAGATGAAGAGATTTCCAGCCTCCTCTCAGCTTCCCTGCAGGGTGAGACTCTGGATGCTGGCCCAAGAAGGCCAGCAGTGTGGGGAGGGCTGCCTGTGTGCAGCCCCTGGGGAGGGAGCACTTCTGGGCTGGCCTTCCCAGCATGCGCTTCCCAGATGTGCTGCGTCGGGCACGTCAGGATGGGGCTGATTTACTGCATCTGCACAGGCCATCTGCAGGGTAGGAGAGAGCCTGTGTGATAAACATCCCAGCCACGCTGGCCTCATGGCACGTGCACCGCAGAGATGATTTATTTGCAAGGCAGTGGCCCTCTGTCCAGCATTTCTGGATATCCAGCAGAGACATAATGCCAGCTGGGCTGTTGGAAAAATATCCAAAATCCTCAGTCCTATCTATGCAACATTTCCAGGCAGAAAAATAGCCATATGCACAGGAAGCCACTGCAACACTGCTGCTGCTGTCAGGCTGAAGGTGTACGGCTGAGACCGGCTCCTGCAGCTCCTGCTCGCATAAATGGCTTGCTGAAACCACTGATGAACCTCACTGGGGTCCTTGACTCCCAGATTTACATCCCATGTGTTTTTTCTTTCCCGGCTCAAGGCATGCATAACTCACTAGCGAATGTGGCTTGACAATGGCAGACAGAGGAAACTGCTATGGGCCAGCTGTTATTCAGCACAGCCTCTGCTTCCCACTCTAATTAGGATGGGGCAACACCCCCAAAAGTAAGGAAGCCAACAAAGCAATCCAGGGGAGGTGTAGCAGACGGTGTTGTCTGTACGGATCCCTCATCTCACCCACAGCACTGAAAGGCTTTTTAAAGCAAGTGTTTTAAAATGCTGCGGGGTCCCAGCTCTGAGTGGCCAAGGATGTATTGCTATAATCGTCGGGTGGATGATTCACGGCTTTGCACTTACACCATTAAAGGTAGCATTAGCACCAGGACCCTTTATGCAGCAACATTAGTGAACGCTGAAAAACATTCCTCTGAAAGGGCTTTGTCACCTTCCCTTGGTCGTGAAACAGCCTCTTACACCAACCCCGTACATTTCAATTACCATACGCTGGCATTTCTACCTCTTTCCCCAACTCATAAAAATCACAGCCAATAAACACAAATCACCACCTGAAGGAGTTGGTGCTTTCCTCCCACTTTAATATACTTGCCCATACTTCAAAGAAACCCAGAGAGATTCTCATATCGGCAGTGCCCAGGCTGCCTAGTCCTAGGCAAGGATTAGCCATGTATGCACTTGGAACAATCTGCTCTTAGTTTGCTTTAACATGGTTTTTATCCCTCTAAATCACACTCAGCCATTTGACCTGACAGCAGACTAATACATGACCTGCTCCAGGGAAGGAGGGTGGGGAAGGGGAGGAGATTTTGCTCTTTTCTTGCTCAAATTGGAAGAACCCTGCATCTTGCCAGGCGAGCTCTTTTCTCAAGAAAAAACATAATTCCCCCTTTGTTTCCCAATGGTAGCTATATTGCTGTATTTCAAGATGGCAAGATAATGGCAATGACTTCAAGGCTCCATAACAAGAAGCTTTACTGGGAACTGCTAGTGGAGAGACAGGCACCACTGAAAATACACGTAATCCTGTAAAGAAGGGGGCAGCTAACTGGCAGGCACTAGTAGGAGGAGAGGTAATGTAAATACTTCAGTGCCAGAGCCATCATCAGCCTGTCTCTGTTTTTCAGGGGGCTCTGGCAGGATTTCCTAGGCATTGATGCAGCATTGATTTCACCTGCCTGCTGTGCTAGCAGGTGGGGAGAGACGGCATGCAGGAGTCAGGGAAGCCTGGCAGAAGCACTGCCTCCCCAGCTGGATTTTTCTCACTCAGTCCCAGCACTTTACTACTGGAGGGCTGGGATTTGGGCAATGCCAGTGCTGTGGAGCAAGAAAACAAAAGTAGCTTTTCATTCAGGGCTCTTGCGCAAAGCAGTGGCACTTTAAAACTTTCCAAGTGTTGCATGCATGGGAGTGTAGCATGTGACTCCCATTAAAGTCGGTATGAATCATGTGGCAAACAACTCCAAACACTTTGAAGATATACTGCAATTTATGTTTTTCTGATTGCCTCAAAAAAGAAGGGAAAAAAAAAAAAAAGAAAACTATTGTGGACTGGAACTTTGAGGACAGCTTTTCCAAAGCAGTTTTCTTTCCATGTTTGCTCCTAGACATAAATCATGGCAGGAGGGAGCACAATCAGGCTGTTAGTTGGTGATGGCACAACAATGACTGGGCAAGGGGGAAAAATAGGTGTGAAAAAGAAATGCTGGTGAAAATTACATATTGATTACTTAAGCCTTGTACTAAAGTACTGACCAGAAAGAAACCCATGTGGATTTAAATTCAATACAATACAAAAGCTTTCCATGGAAAAGCTGAAATGTTTAACAGAAACTGGAGGGAAGGTGTGCTCCTGGGTTAGCATCAGTGCCAAACATTCCTGGAAAGATGGATAATCAGGGGAGCTGAAGGCATGTGGGTCTCACTGCCCCCTTCCCAGATGGTCAGATCTAGCAGGGCCACTTAGCTTTGGTGCCACATTTGGGGCTGGTGGTCCCACTGCATTCTCATCCCTTTAATAAGGGTGAAACAGAGCCCATGCTGTGTGGCTAAATGAGACCTCACCTTTTCACAAGTCCAGGCTTGAGGTTCAACTTGAAATGGTCAGGAATACGTTCCTTCTGAGTCCCTCCTGTCACTGGTGGGCTTAGGGACAATGCCTCAGTCAGAAGAGTGCCTGGGATGTCCCCTGCCCATGTCCCATGCTGCAAAATCCTCTGTAGGGCCATAAATCCAGTCCTCCAGCTCTGCTGTTAGAGAGTGCCAGGAGAGGCAGGCAGGCAATGGTGCTGTCCCCTCTGTGACACTGTAACACGCTGCTACTGACCAGCACTCTCAGGTGGACATCACCGATGTGTCCCCAGCCTACATGTCCTGGCACCCCTCAAGAAATTGACCTCATGGTGCTTCTCAAAAAAAAAAAAAAGCATCTTGCTGGCCCCTATGGAGCCACTATAAAAGGGGATGAAGGATTTATCACCGCAGAGGCAGAATGGCAGCTCAGTGTGTATTAAATAACTACAATAGAAGGAGACAGGATTTGTTTTGTTGAATAGTAAGTAGAACAAATGAAAAATTCACTTTTCAGTGAGACATATCCACTGACTGGTGTTAGGTTTTATGGGTAAATGGAGAAAAATGTACGAGTGAGACATTTTTGATACTTCCTCGATATTTTGCTTTGACAGTTTCAGAATAAAATGTTTCAATGAATTATTTTGAGAGGATGTTTTTTATTCTAAAATTCACCTGAATTGAGAAATAATGAAAAAACAATCATATGTTATCCTGAACCAAAGTGTGGGGTTTTTTTTTTTTTAATTTAGTTACTGAACTATTGAAAAAATAATCCATTCAGGTAAGGCTGAGCAAAATCAAGGTTGATAAGAGGCCTGATAATGTGACTGCCTTTCACTCATGTCTCTGCTTGGCATATAAAATATTTTCAGGAAATTAAAACCTCCATAATAGTGTAAATGGAATATTGCCTCTCTGTACTCACATCCTCTAACATTTATTTTTCATTTTATCTTTGCTTGTCCTTGTCTCACTTTTCATCTTGTGTGGGATTCTTTTATAAAAGATATTTTGTTCCCGGGCAGAAAGCACAAGGCAGGTGAGAAGCAGCATCCAAGAGAAAATGCAGTGCTGCACTATAGCAAATTCACCTGGATTAAGTTGGCTGTAGTTTTCTTGGCTAGCGAAATGCATCTGTCCAGAAAGTAAATGCAACTCTCTGAGGCTTTGATGTAACCTCTACCTTTACTTCCAGAGCAGACGAATTCAAGAGGCAAAAATCAAGACGGGCCCACTTATATTTTCCCATCCCAGTTATGCATCTCTGCACATTGAACTTCCCAACTATTTCCATGACAACAGATTACAGACTGACACTTTTTTCCTCCATTGGCAGTGAATTTATAAAGCAGGGATTTATGAAGTATCATTGTTAAGAGATGCATCAGGATGGGAGAGACATGCCGTGCGTTTCCGAAATAACTCACGCGCGGCTGTCAGGAGTGCCGGGGTGCTCTGTGCAGCACCATGGTTAACATTCACACATTAATATCACCTGCTCATGCTGCAGCCCCAGTAAGTGGTGAACAGATCCAGCGTACTGTAAATCACTCACTAGATCCTTGCTTTTATGCTCTTGTAGTTTTATTGCTTTCCTTTAGCTGCTAGCTGCTGTCACCAAACCAATTAAAAGTTTACTTATCACCCCTGGGGAGGGAATATGTGGGTACTCACCTCCCTTCCCAATGCTGGAATGTGGGGTAGGCTGTAGGGATTGTCTCCAGTCCCATCCCAGCAGTAGCGTTTGCAGCCTCTTCCCCTGTGGCTCTCCCAGTGACGCATGCTGGGTGCTGGGCTGACATGAGGGTGTCTTGGGGCTACTCCAGAATCCATATTATTCCCAGAGCTCCTTTCTAGCTCTTGCCACCATGAGCACAGAATTATAGAATATCCCGAGTTGGAAGGGACTCAAGAGGATCACCAAAGTCCTGGCCTTGCATAGCTTGTCCCCAAGAGTCACACCATGTTCCTGAGAGCATTGTCCAAAAGCTTCTTGAACTCTTCCAGGCTTGGTGCTGTGACTACCTACCTGGAGAGCCTGTTATAATGCCCAGCTACCCTCTGGGTGAAAAACCTTCTCCTGATATCCAACTTAAACCTCCCCTGACACAGCTTCATGCTGTTCCCTTGGGTCTTATCACTGGTTACCAGAGAGGAGATCAGTACCTGAAGCAAAGAGCAGAAAACAAATAAGGAGCAGCAAGCAAATAAGGAGCAGCAGCTGGAAATCAGCCCCAAAGACCCCCAGTGAGCAGAGTTGTGGCCCTGACAGCAAAGTCCCATCATGGCACAGGAGAGCCCCAGGGCATGGGAAGCCCAGAGATTAGCCTGGCACATTTCCACAAGGCCCCTTGGTTCCAGCTCACCTATGCAGAAAAACAGTTCAAAGCATGAAGAGAGGGTTCAACAGACCTTGGGAGAAAATAAGCCTCCTTTAAAAGCTCTGGGTTGATTTGTAGTTCAGCAAGTTCATAAGAATGATTGTTCAAAGCAGAAGGAAAGGTTAACGTGCAAATGCCTCACCCCTGAAAACTAGGGTACAGCTCCTGATTATGTCACAAGTAAAAAATTAGATTTTTTCCAGTATGGAGAAATATTAATAAGACCTTTAATGAGTCCATAAAAACATTAGGATAGCTTTAGTCACTTTTTTTTAGTAACTATTAGGCTTGTACATTTTCTTAATGGAAGTACAGAGCAAGAAAAGTGCTTCCTTATGAAGAAAAACGAGGAAATGGCTGCTAAAAGTGCAATACTCAAGGATGTGAAAATGTGGCTGGCTCCTTCATCCATGTGAAGAAATGTGAAAGAGAGCCAGGGGAGAGTGAACTGCCAGGCGAAGGAGACTTGAAGAGGGAGGGCACAGCTGAGATGTGTCCATGACACTTTGGGGGGATTACTGGATGTTTCTGCATTAAAATTTTTCCTTCGAAAAGTGACAAACTTAACTAATATAAGGAAACCCCATTTTTGTAGGATTCTCTCTTGCCAATGAATGCTTATTACCTTTTCTAGGTCTACTTCTATCAGATTACATTAATATTAGTAATGCAGATTCTGTCTTCAGAATCAATTAAGAGACAAAGGTAACAATCTCACTGCTAAAATCAAAGGGGTTTTTTTATATACTGTCACAGCCTTCTTTGGAAAGAGTACCTTACGTCCAGAAATATCACACTAAGGGAGATCCTTTAAACTGATTTTTTCAGTTTTCTTCCTCGCTTTTAAATTCTTTTTAAAGTACCTTCAACAATGCTGACTAATAAATGAGGATGCAGTTCCTGTGTTGACACAGCTCTCATCTACATGGCTGTTGATTCTTTTTACCTGACACCCTCTCCTCCTGCTGTCCCTGCTATCTGCAAACCTGTTCAGCAGAAAGGCTGCATGAAGCATTTCTGAGCCTCATCCACTCTCCTGGAGCAGCCCTTACAGCTCCCTCCCCATGCAAAGAGGGGCATGGGCAAGCAAAGGCTGTCTGCCACAGGAGCCAGGGGCAAAGCACTGCACTCCTGGGACAATTCGGGTCCCAGCAGGGAGTACCCAGCCTGTCCAGGTCCCCTGGATGCCCATCTGGAAGGACAACAGGAGAAGCAACATGACCTAGAGGCAAACCACCAGTCCCTCTAGCAGTTCAACAACACAGGAGGAGGAAATATCATCAGTTCTCTTCCTTGCACCTCAGGAAAGATACTGATAGCGCTTCACAACACTCTGGAGATCCATTGACATTTCCAGATCTGCTATTCAATCGTCACCTGAGCCCTTTCCACAGGGTACCAGGTGCTTTTGCTAAGAATTGCTGTTGGGTCTGAGCTATATATCCATAGCAGAGATGCCTGCCACTTTCCAGGGCATTTTCCCAGCCCAAAACCTCCCTCAGTGGCCCAGTCAAACATGGGGAGCTGCACAGTGCCCAGGAAGCACAGCACATCCCACGACAGCCGTGACAGAGCCATGTGCTCCATGGTCAGGGTTGGAGGGCTGCTCATTGGAGACAAGGAGGGATCAGTGACTCTTATGAAAGTAAGAAAAAAAGCAAGAGCAGAACCAGTCAAGACCACTGAGGCAGGTCCCCACTGCTGCTCCCAGCACAGCTATCCCCACTCTCTGAGCACCTCAGTCCAGCTGCCCCCAGCCACTGGTCCCAGTGCGCTCCAGCCCAGGAGTGGGGCCTGCCAGGGATTTACTGCATGACAGAGGTGACCATGCTCAAGGCAAAAAAGGGCAGAAAAGGTGACAAGCTGCCCTGAGCACGCAGGCACTTTCTGGGGTCAGTCACACCAAGCAAGTGTACACGTGCTGGTGTGTCCTGTGGTGTGGGACACTATCTATCCATGGCAGCACCAGCCCCAGGATGCAGGGGTCAGCAGCACCCAGCAGCAGCAAGAGCACCTCACACACGCACACAGATCTCAACTCATGTGCACATCTCCTAGAGAAAGCTGCACCTTCACTGGCAAGGCTGACCAGCCTCTCCCTCCCAAGTATTCACTGTTTCCATCCATTACAGGAGTTATTTAAGTAGCGGGAGTAGTAGCACAGACATTCAGCCCTGCACAACAGCCCAGCTGAGACTGCAGAGCTGTGTGGGGCCCAGGATACTATGGAAGCCACATTTCTATATCAAATCTCATTTTTTACACATAGCCAGGAATCAGGGATATGACATCCCTGCATGTATTCATAGTGCTCTCACTTCCTTACACTCAGTCCCTGGGAATTAGCAGTGTGGGCTGCCTAAAGAGCAGGGTACAACAGTTCACTGCTGCTTTTGCCTGTGGCTCACACTTCCAGAGCTGTCCGTGTCCCATCCAGTCCAACAGAAATGGGTGGGAGGGTGTCCAGCAATATCTATGAGCAAACACCCAGCTCTGCCAACACTTTCCATGGGTCCTGACTTCACAGAGAGGGCAGAGCCTGGCACTGGGCACTGCCAGTGGCGCTCAGCTCAGATGTGTGACTTGCTATACAATAAAGCCACCCTGGCTTCCTCACATTTGCTGTGCAAGAGGTCACGTTAGTGTGTAAGACCCTGCCATGTTCAAGACTCCAACCATCCCAGCCTGCCTCCCCCTGCAGCACCCTCTGCCCTCTCGAGACAGCCCAGAACCCTGTGCCAAGGATGGCGGGCAGTGAGGCACTCAGGCCTCGCAAAGTGCAGCGCCTGCAGATCTATTAAACTTTGGCCCCGGGTTCATGCAGAGAGGTGGGATAAGCTCAGCATGCTGCAAACAATTACAGGGATGTGGAGGAGACACAAGCACTGCTCAGCTCCGTAGCAGTCAGCAAGCAGATGGCTCTCTCAGCTTGCTCCGAAACAGAGCTCCAAGGCACGAAGGAAGGCCAAAACCCATCCACTTTTCTGAGAGCTGGGCTCTGAAAACCTGTGCTTTATGCACTACTGTAGTATAAATCTTAGACTTGCTCACTTTCCCACTTCCAGACCCCTAAGCAGAGCTGAGGCAGGTCCCTGCAGCCCCCTGGTACACAGAGCACAGCTAACACATCCCATCTGCAGCAGTGAATCAGCAAAATCCATCAGTATTTCCCAGCAGGGTTTTGGCACCTGCTCACAGAGTGAGTCGACAGCCGAACCTGTTATTCCCCACTGCAGTAATAATAAGCTTGCATTTTCACAATGCTTTTCAGTGGAAACTTTCCCAAAGCATTTCATGAACAGCATGAAGCATAGAAAAAAGGATTGTTCCTGCCAAAACCTGAAGAACAGCCATTCTGTTCTGGAAAACAGCAACTGCTAAATAATGGAGAGAAACAACACAGAGCTTTTTAGGAAGCAAAAACAAATGGCTGGAAGAGTGAAGAAAGACATCTTGGAAACTTAGCTACTATTAATTTTAAAAAACGCCAAAACTGCAGATATGTAACTGTCTTGGCTTTAATTTTCATTTCAAAAGGCTTTCTTTTGTTATTTGTGTACCAGTCATAAGCAGGCTCCTGTTTCTTTGGAAGACAATCAGCGCTCCAATTTCTGCCTTTGCTGAAAATAATCCCAATGTTGAAGAACATTTAGATCACTTAGATGTCCTCCCGTCAGCAGAACAGGCAGGGTCTGACAGAGGTACAGAAGAGGGTTGCTGGGGTAATTTCAGAAGCCATAGCAATTATCTTTGAGTGCTCGCACAGTAACAGGAAAATCTCAAAGGCACAGCAGGGATTGGGTCCAGGTTAAGGTCTCTACATCAGAGCTGGGTGCCTACATTTCCATTAGTGAGGATCCAGTCAGTGGGGGTGGGGAGCAATGTGCCTCATTGTAAAGGAGACAGCACGGGCAACTCAGATGAACTCCTTTCCAGACTATGCACTAGAGTTTAAACTTGGATACCTTGTGCCAGTTTGGACTCCCTGGGATGTCCAGAGTGTTCAGATGAGGTTGACACAGGAGACATGGCCAAGAGTGCCTTTTTGGAGTGGCAGCAGGAGGGGAGGTCTAGACCTCATGCATCTCAGGGGACATGGGACAGCTCTGATTACCAAACTCCCTCCCACCTGCAATGGGAGTGCAGAAGCCTCATGCCCCGCAGATACCAAGGTGTGCACACCTACAGTTCACTGCCTTGGCTCAATCTGCCTTCTGGCCCTCAGAGCTGCTACAGCCAGAAACAGAAGGACCTCAGAGCACTGTACATGAAAGGCCCTGTCAGCAGAAAATGGCAAGGAATATCCAAACTTCAAATGATCATCCAAACTTCAAATGATCACATGTGCTTGACAGCTTAAGCTCCAAGTAGATAGTCACAGTGGTCTGACACACACTTGGTGCCTACAGAACAGGGACACCAATGGGACACAGTGGAACAGAAATTGCTGAAAATACTGCTGGGTTTGCAAGCAGTGCCTTCAAATCAAGTAGAAAGCATTCAATCAGCCTATCATTATATATTTTCCACTGAATTTAATTTCAATAGTATCTCACTGTACCTTGTAGGGATCGTTGATTTTTTTTCTTTTTTTTTTTTTTAGGAAGACATGCTGCACCTGGATCTGTAACACTCCAGGAAGAGCCATGTGAGAACACATACTGAATGCATTTTTGCGTTTCCTAGAGATTATCAGATTATGGTTATCAAATCATGAGTTATGATTTAATTACTTTTCGTTATCTGACCTGCAGAGTTCTTGAACATGAGAAACCTATTCCTTCAAAGACTCAACAAAAAAAAATTGTTAAAAAATAGTATTCTCTGTAAGCATTTCTATAAGCCTTTCTGAAAGAAATCCCTTACACATCCCCTGTGCTACAAAAAGAACAAATTTTATTGTTCAAGAAAAAAACAGAAGTATTTTTCTGAAATAAAATTGCAAGTTCCATTCAGAGGCAGGAGCTCTATCCTGAAATACAGAAGGGGGTTTCCATACTTTTGTGTACATTTTTCTTATTTCAACAAGACCTCACCTTTAATACTGCACTAGATAAAGTACCTGGGAAAAGCTGTTTAATTCTGACAAAATGTCAAAGTACGTTTCTGCAAAACAAAGAGATTTACAATGAAATGTGTTCTAGCTTTTATTCAAAATTCTTTATTAACATGTTCAAATATTTAAACTAATCCCAAGGAAGAAGGGGAACAGAGATTAGATACCAAATTAATTGATTGGCTTAAAACAAAGACTACACTGAAAAAAATCCCCATCACATGCTGCTTTGTATGTCTGCTTAATTTGTGTAAATAATTGCAGACACAAGTAATTGGCCTAAAACACTACCAACCAATAGCAGCAATGGAAGAGCAGGATCCCTCAGAGATACTGGTTTGAGATGACATCTCTTTTGCAAACTGCCTGTTTTTCATTTTGTAGAATCACACGAAAGTAGGCTTATCTTAAATCTCAGGAGGTCAACTAATTTTAATCCATCCTCCTGTCCTCAGGCTGGAGTGAATATCCATTACTGAGAGATATGTGTCTTGTGTAGCCCTAAACCACTCCACAGTCAGTGTCAGTAGCCCCTGCCAATTCTTAACAATCATTGCATTTAACCTAAATCTCTCATGTTGCAACTTAAGCTGATAATTTCTTGTCTTGCCTTTGGTCATGTAGAAGAAATGAGCAACATCCTACTTACAGCAAGTTTATACACATTTTAAGACATTCAAGATTCCTGTATTTTTTTTAGTATTCATTTTCAGGAAACAAATTACTCAGTCCTTCTCTCCTTTCCTTTCATCCATCCCTCCCTTTCAGCCATCCGTCTGTCCACCCACCCATGCTGAATTTCCCAGATGTCTCACAATCTTCTTTTTAGCTCTTTGTTTTCTCTGTAATGTATCTATCTTTCTTTATCTGAATCTCCCAGGTCTGGAAACAGCTGAGGTCTTGCCACAGTCAGGTAGAAAGCTATAATGGTCTCTTCTGTCGGGTGTTAACAAGACACAGGACATAGATTGTTGCAGCTAAGGAGCATCACTTGCTAATGCTTAAATCACTTATCAGTGATTCAATTTGTTTTCATTTTATATAGAAACTGCAGGTTTCTCCTTCAGGTGTGATATTTTTCATTGTCTTCATCCAGTGCTATCTATTGATTTAAAGTAAGTTTGTTAACCAGATATGTATCTCCTTTTCAAGGGCACCTTTAGTTCATGTCTCCCTAGTATTCTTGTGAGTGTAGCATGTAGAAATACAGGAAAAACTGTACCTTTGACATCTACTACAGCTATTGTGCATTTGCTTTGCCAGCCATCCTGCCAAAGAAAGCCATCAGGTGGCTTTCATGCGATTCATTTTGAAGAGTGGTAGGATGGCTTGCCATTAATCCTCTACTTTTCCTCTATTCTGGCATCATGAAGTGCTCCAAAGGAAAACTATGTGTGTCGGCTTTAAGGGCACTCATGAACAATGATGAAGAGCTGAGTTTGTTAAGCCCTTGTTCTCAATCAGCAAGGTTGAGGACTTTAATGCTGTTTTCCTACATCCCGGATAGACACTGCCACGCTGAGGCTCTTGGCTGTTTTGGAGGAGAGAGTGACCATTGTTTTCCTTCAGACCAGTCCATCATGCACTCCTAACTCCACTGAAACAGAAAGGTCAGGACTGGGCAAGGCACAGTGAGGTCAGACATCTTCCCCGTGTGCTAGCTGGAAGAAACACGCACCTCCATCCTTTTTCTCTCCGTTCAGTATATGTCTGCCTGCCCACTCTGCATCTCTGGTGTTTCCCTTATAAATCCTTTGTTCACCATTCACCTTGCAGGAACAGCCTGGTTTGTGGCTGAAGGTGCCCACTGCTTAGTATCTATGCCTGAGGTACTTTATAGTGCTACAGAACTCTGCATAACACAAACACTTGTCTGACAATCTTGTGAGGCCCACTTCAAGTGCCTTGAAGAAATTAATTCTGGAAACAAAAAAGTGTAAAAAACCCCTTAATCTAGAAGCATGGGAATACAATGATGCTTTGGCAAAGAATCACACAAGCATATATGGGAAAATCAAAGTCCTAGGCTAGATTAATACTTGCACATTGTGTACTTACTGTAATCTCAAATGGTTTACAATGTTTTGACTCAGGTGGATTTCTGCAAAAGATAGGGCTTTAAAAAGTGATTCCTGAGGAGAGTCTGCTGGGTTATCCATGTCTCTTTCTGCTGAGTTTGGAAGCCTTGGACCTTGTAAAAATATCAAAATTTGGGTGTATGTGTATCTGAGATGGCAGCTATAATGAATATCAGGAAGCAGTTTTACATCTTTTGGGAGGGATGGAAATGATAAAATGAGTCTTTAGCTCAAGTGTCTAAGGAAAAGTGTAATTCCTTTATCACTTTCTCAAGGTCAGTGTAATCCCCAGAGTTTTCACCTTAACCCATTAAATTTCAAATTAAGTTTTCTTTGTTTTAGATTTTAAAATCCACTCTCTAACGAAGAAAACATTCACCAATACTCAAAACCAGAGGCAAGCACTGAAGTATAGCTTTGTATTGCAGACTAATAGGACTCAAATCTGTTTTCTATTAAATTCAAGCAAGAATTGAATCCTGCCCATACAAAATAAAGGATAGTGAATTGTGGGTTTTCAGTGTTGTCAAGCAGTTTGGCTTTAGCAGGCTCAAGGGCAGTGTTTGCTTGCACCGTGGTGGTGAGACATTAGATGGAAGAGCTGTGGTCTTACTGCTCTAGCAGGGCAGAGAATTAGCCCACCCAGCCCATTAGATTGGAGATTTATATTTCAAATGAACTTTCCCATCACCTGCCTTCTTCCCCTCCCCTGAAGCAGATAGCCATTTAAGCATAAAAAATAATGTAAGGGAGAGAGAAACATTATGATTTAACCCCTGGAGGCACTTACCTTCCCATATGGTATGAAGTGCCTTGGCAGTCACTTAGACTAAATACCCACTAAAAACAGGCCATGTGAATCCTACTCTTCGTGCTTTCTTTAGCATTTCCAATTAAAAACCTGATGGGATTCCACAGCCTGACAAATTTTAATGGATCCTTTCCACTGACTCCATAGGATCATGACAGACCAGCCCATCCCACTCAGATGGCACACAACACCTTGAACTGGAGCCACCAGACACTTGTTCTTTGTAGAGTGGCCGGTGGGGTTTAGGATTGTACCTCCTGAGTGCCAGAGGTGATTTGCCTCTCTCTCTTGCAGTAGCGAAGACGTGATAGTGTGGGTGGTGCCTGGGATATGAGAGCCCAAAGTTCAGGGCCTTGCTTCACTTGATTCAAACAAGAGGCTTGAAACAAAGGATGCATCTATGCTGTGCTGTGGAGAGCCCCTGCCCAACAGGATCTACCTCACTGCCAGAAAGGGCACGTTTCACAGCTGTGTCAATAGAAAGCTGCACCCAAACTGCTGGCCCTGCTGGGCAGCAGAGCTTGCCAAGGTAGGTACATCAAACGAGCTTGTGTTTGAGAGAAGGGTGTGCCCATGGCGGTGTTTCAGACTGATATGGTCTAACGTATCCTCATCAAAGTGTCTAAAAGGCAGCAAGAAGCTCCACTCTTCTCTAAACATTAGTATTTGTTATCAGCTGAGATGCCATAGGGACAGTAGGACCCCAGCTGGTGGCCCAGAAGAGCACAGGTCACCCACAGACGTGTTGCCACATCTGCCAGTTCCCTGTGGATGAAACTTCTTTAGACACCCATGGTTCAGCAACTGTACCGAGCCCTGACTGATTGCAAATGGTACCTTAACTATCCAGCTCAGTTAGACCTGTGTGCCAATGTCAAACCAATCACACCCACTGTCTCCATAGGTACTTTGGATTAGCCCCTTTAGGCTGGCTTTCGTACACTCTATAGCTCACTCCACCATATCAGCTAGAAATTATCTCAGTCTGCCAGGCCATTACCCTGAACAGGCCTTTGGCTATTCTGGAGCCCCTCCACAGTTTGGGCAGAAATTCCACATCAGAAGTGGCAGGTTTCACCTCTAGAACTTCTGTTTCAACAAAGCAACACATTGGAAGACTACCATCTGGATTTCCATGAAGATCTTTGAGAATGACACTGATTTTTTAGACATTACTGCCCCTGCTGAGATTGCTGTCAGGACCAGACCTCCATCCCTCAGTTGCTCCCTTCACCATGTTGTTTCGGAGGGACACAGGAGCTGGCTACAGACCCGGGGTTTACTCTTTTCAGCAGCCCCTTGGCATCTCCTGTGGGGTAGGGGTAGGGTGGGGAGAGAAGGCAGAGACACTGGCTGCTTCAGTGGACAGGGGCCTCCTGGAGAACTGGGAGGGGGGATTGAGCAGAGCACACAGCCCAGGGACATGTTTGAATGAGAGCTGCTCAGAAGGAAAGATGCTTATACTGGCATCCTTATTAAAATACCCAAGAAGTTTGCATTGTCCTTTTGGCTGTAACCTGAATGTTAATGTTGTTGTCTGCTAATGAACTGTAACTTTTTTGATCTTACAGATGCCCAGATATGTAAAGCTGCTCCTTGAACTGCCCCCGGATGAATAGGTTGGTAAGTGGTTACTTCCTTAGCACTTTACATTCCTTAGAAACCAATTATTTTTTATTTCAGAAGCTGTGAATCCTAGAAAGCCTGTCCCTAGCTCAGAAATGTAGCTGAAAGCATAAGTACTCTAAATTAGGAGCGTGATCTAATTGATTACTTTTACAAAAATATGAGTTCCAAATTGAAGCAGAGTTTCATTGCCTTGACTGCTTTAAAGCATGAATGTTTCCTTTTTAACATTGCTTCTCAATAAATATTCTTTTTAATGAATTCCACTGATGTCTTGTGCATTGCTAAAATTTTATCTGACTACGCTGAGACATTTTTGCTTTTCTCCTTGAGAGGTTTACATGGGTGTTCAAGATACTTGATCATCAAGAACGGTGATTTGGGAGGCCTGATCTAATGGACAGGGCACAAGCCTGGGACAGTAAAGACCCAGGTGCTAATCTCCATTCTGTGACCTTGGGCAAATCATTTCGTCTTCCTGCATTTCTCTCCTACCTTTTATCTTTCTTTAACACTCTTAATTAAGCCAGAGTGCTACAGATAATACTGATAATAACCAATTCTTCCCTTTCATGAATTAGACATGCTCCTCTTAAAATGCCATAGAGATTGGACTGTGGTGAATGTGTGCAATTACTTTTAGTGAAGACAGTGGCTGTTGCACACAACCTCCCTCCATTCACATGAGCATCTGGATTAATTATATCCTGTCTTCAGTAATCCTCTGGAGAATGAAAATAATGAAGGGTAAATACCTTTTATTAATACAATTATGGAGGGTAATATGAAAAAAGCTGAATGCATCATACATTTCACTAACTACTTAATGGAGGACACAACCAGAACAAACACCCTGTCCTCAGACACACTCCATGCTGGGTTGCAGCTGATGGGCCTTCTGGCAGGGAGGCTGAGTTGCCAAGCTTCCCATGCCACCAGCAGGAGACACGACTTGGTAGCAAACGATGGCCCTGTGATCCTGAGAATGTGCTCTGGGAGCTCCAGCTGTGTGCCCAGAGAGTTGTCCCTCTCCTGCCCCGATGCTGCAGGTGACGGGAGGACTGGGGTCCATGAAGTCTCCACGAGCAGCCACAGCAGGCTGCATATTTTGGAGGAAAGGAGGCAACTGCCAAGCTGCTGAGCCACTACTCAGTGGCCAAGGATGTGTCTGTGAAAGTCACTCAGCCATGATTAGGAAAGTAAAACTTTCAACAGAAAACAATATCCTAGTTAAGCACTCTTAGTGCCTAAAGTAAACAGTGACATCTTTGTATTGAAAAAAAACCAAAAAATCAGCAGGAGAAATCTAACCTGTAAAACCCATCTGGATGCGCACAGTGGAAAATGGATCATGACGGTCTGAGTGCGAGAGGATGTGATGAAAGGTATATCTGCATTCAAACAGATAAAGCAGATGAAATGTAAAGAATCCAGAGCCCTCCTAACGCAGGGCCAGTGTGTTTAGTTGAGGATCCCAGCAGAGGGGCACTCCCGCCCTCCCCGCAGAGCCACATCGTGAATGGGCAGGGTGGTCTGTCCCTAATGCCGGCTCTCGGACAGACAACACACAATGCATGGTTAGTGCTTGGGAATAGATGTAGGAGCACTTTAAGGAGCCGCTTACGTAGAGCATTATTGTGCAGGAAAGGCTGGGAAAAAACGAGGCCTCGTCTTTCTCAGAGGCTCTGGAGCCGAGGAACAGTAGTGCCCCCTGTCCGGAGTCGGCACTGCCCTGCTTTCATTCATGGAATACAACTCACTGCACACACTGCACTAGCATGTATGGCTTGCAGTATTTTAAGGAATGGCTAGAATTTCACCCTCAAATGAATCCTTGGGACATAATAAGTTTTTCAGATTACAAAATCGGCTCAGTCTGCTTCTCATCCTTCTGGTAGAAAGAGAAAAATTAATGTATTTTGCAAATTGGTGAGGAGTGTCTTTCTTTTCTACCTCTCAACTCATTTATTGCTAGAGCTTAAAGCCCTGCAAGGTGAGAAATACACACTTACTATCTAAAGGGGCAATTGAACAAAAGGGTTAGGCTAGACAAACTCAGAGGTACTGTGAAACCTCAGCTGTCCCATGATCCTGTGAAGAAGTGCACAGTCTTGCTGTCAAATAAGTCCAACAGCTTTGCTGTCTAAATACTGCTATTCCTATGACAGTGGAGCACATCAGAAACCTAGTCCAGTCATCTCTGGGGAAAATGTGTATCTCTACCACAGAACTTGCTGTGTTGACTTAATTTTTCGGCTTCGTATTAACTGAGCAGGAATTAAGGGAAAAGGATTCGCTTCAAACCAGATTGGTCTTAAATTCTTTATAAGGGAATCACACAGACCTTCAAAGTTATGCAGACATGTTAAGCTCCAGCCATTGCAATGCATGCAAATATTTTATACCCCGCGTACTGCATGTAGCAATGGGACTTCTGGCTTTTATTTTTTAAGAAGCACATGTTTCCCCATCTCTGCATTGTTATACACCCTCCATGTCCATGTAATTTTTATTTTCCGCTCAATTAAGTAAAACGTCTTCCCCAGCAAAATATTCAGAGTGTTTGGCCTGATAACTCCTTTCAGAGGCAATCACAGCCTTCTGAGATGGGGAGGAGGGGTGTGCATGCACGGCTTCATCTCCCCCTGCAGCAGACAGGGCTGCCTGGTGCTATCCTCAACTGTCTGCTTCCCAGCCCACGTCTGGGCATCCAGCCCCTTCCAGTCATCCCTCCTGGTCTCTGTAGCTGTTCAACATGAAATTTCCAGGTATCTCACTCTCTAAATGCTTGAGGTCGACATGACCCTCAGGGGCAAATCCCTTCCCTGCTGGGAAGGTAATGCATGTTCACACACTATCATTTTCTTCCTTTGCCTGTGCTGCTATCCTCATCAAACACACAAGCGCACACACACACACACACATATGTGAAGCTTTTAAAAGCAAAGTCAAGAATGAGCCCTGCATTTGTGTCAAAGAACATAAAATACCCCGGTTTTAAAAACTATCAAAATAATTATTAAACTGAACTGCATATGCATCAAGGCACAACTAAGGAACCTAAATAATCCTAATTCTTAACCTGCTGAGAGACAACCATCTCTGATTTTGCTGAAAATACACACCACAAAAGTCTAGATGTTTTTGTTTACATATATACATAATATATATGTCTAGTCTACAGTACTAAATGTGGTGCTTTGTAGTCCTGCCAACCTTTGTATTTTTCATGGAAGTACTACAATTTTATGATCTGGACCCATGAGATCTGTACGTAGGAGAGCAGAGCTGGCAATAGGTCTAATGGCACTGGGTAATTCCCAGGAACAGGCCAGGTGCTTTGCTTGGCAGACTGGAGCAGCAGACAAGGAGGAGGAGAAAGTAGCACCTGCCTCTTGGGGGATGGGTGTGAGGCTTTAAGCCACTGTCTGGCCTCATGAACAAATGCCACGAGTCTACACGTCCTCATAATGTTTCTGAATTCTCCAACAACCTCCACCTTTTCGATCAGAACAACCACAGCACGGCAAACTGCACATACAGCTTCAGTGAGGCTGTGTCTGAAACATTTTTGTCAAGGCAGCAGTGGCAGAGAAAACAGATCCAAAATGACAGAGGAGATAAAGAAAAGGAATCTGAAGGGTAAGGGTGAGCATATCAGAGACTCAGGTTCAAACTTTTGTCCTCCATATGAATGAGGTGTCAGGTCTGCAGTCATCTGCCCCTGTGCCTGAGGCCAAGTACACCTCCTGCCTCCACTGCTAACCTCCACAAAGATATTTTGGCCGTGTCCTGGGGTGACAAAGCCCTGCTGTGCTGGTGCTATAGAGTGTAAGAAGGCTATGCCCAGAGGTCCAGGTTCTTGGACCCCCATGTTGTAAGGGCCTTCTACCACTATGCAGCAGGTCTAACACACCTCACTGCCTCTGCAGCCTCACATAGCTGATGTGAAAGGACACAGAAAGACTTTATACCAAACACACAAGAGGAGCAGACTCATCCTGTGTCCAAGGGAAGGCTGGTCTGTGCATTGCAGCAGTACCTGGGGGCTTCCATTGCTTGTAAGAAAGCCCTGTGCAGGTACACAGCTAGTGCCTGCAGGAACAGGTTCTGGACTCTCTGATGACCATTTCTTACCCAGGTTTGCCTTACTGAAGAAAGACCAAAACCTCCCTCTTCTCCTTCCTAGCTCAGCATCAACTGAGTTGTTCTCACTCCACCTCCAAACCTTGGCCTCATATGCTGTTTCAGACCCCATGTGCTCACATTCTCTGTTTCCAGGCTTCCTTCTATGACTCCAGGCTCACAAATGTTTTGTCTGACAAGAAATATGTAAAGGCATTTCTGACATCACCCAGTGGGCAGTGCTGGGGCATCAGAGAGGGTGGCTGATCCATAACTTGGTGTTCCTGGGTGCAGGGGATCTGTGCATTTGTGGTGGTCCCTGAGTGGCACATGCCATCTCATGGGGGAATTCACAGCCCACAGTGGACAAGTGGAGTCAGCCTTGTTCATGCTGCCATTAGCTTGCATCTGTGCCTCTTTGCAGTACCACCACAGGACTCTCCCACAGCTGCTCCAACAGCTTAACACCACAGACTGATCATCACAAGGCACAACACCCTTCAGAACTCATACAGAGCATCACCTCGCAGCAGACCCCTATCTCAGCAGGGAAGCTGAGAGATACTAACAAATTGTGTTGGATGTGTGTGTCACAGCCCTTGCTGGATGTACTGAGGCCATTTCCCTTGCAACCACCTTTTCCACAGCTAATTTCTGTGGCATCCTGGACAGGGTTCAAAGAGCTGCAAGTGGGTGCAAGCCCTGCTACAAACTGACAGGAGCAAAATTTCTGAGTCCACTTGTCCATCTGCGTTAGGTACTTCAGTGAAATAGGGTTACACAGAACAGGATTAAGAGGAGTCACAGGCTCTTGGTGGATTTCATTGCAGTGCTCAGCCTCTGCTGTAATCACCTTCCACACAGCTCCTGACAGGTTCCCTCTGGCAGATAAGACCCTTACTTGGCCTCATGGTGAATAGGTGTCTACTGTGACTGTCAGAAATACCATTACCATTGAAAAATTTGGTGCCACCTTCAGGCAAGTGCAACAGAATGTCAGCGAGTATTTTCCATACTCAGATCTCTTCTGCTTCTCAAAAATGACATGTAATGCTCAAATAACAGGGCCTAAAACATGCCACATAGCCAGAACATGTGTGTTGAACTCTGATAATTTGGAATCACTGGGAAGTAGTGAGTAACACCAGAGTAGTAAGGTAGATGTTTAAACTAACAGCCACATCATCAAAATAACTGTGGATTCCAGCCTGATGCTGTTGCAGTCACATGAAGCCAGTGAAATGTCATTTGTCCTCAGGAAACTACGAAAGGCACTCACTCTTCTGCTATGTCCAGTGCTTTGCCATATACCTGACATGAATTTTCCATACCCAAACTAGTAAGGCAAAATCCATGCCAGCTTCAAAGACACTTCAAAGACACCATTGTGACTTGCATTCAATCAGCTTTTCAACAAATTCGCCCCTGGCAAGCCACTCATAGCCATGACAGCGCTTTCAGGATATGTCTGGTGAGAAAGGAATGGCTTCTGTCAGTAGGAGCAAAGAAATATGTTGAACCTCTTGTTTGTTCCTCCAACTTCACAGAATCACAGAATATTCAGAGTTGAAAAGGACCTACAAGGATCATCAAGTCCAACTCGTAAGTGAATGGCCCTGGGGATCAAACCCACGACTTTGGTATTATTTGCACCATGCTCTGACCAACTGAGATAATTTCAGTCCACTCTGCTTCCTACTGCTTTTGCTGAGCAAAAGGTCTGGACACCTGAGGGCAATAGTGGCAGCCCCCATGGAGGAAAAGAGACAGAAAGATACCCCTAAATATGTGCCCAAATGCAGACGCTGATATCTATCATCAGTAAGTAAGTAATTTCCATCCAGACCCCGGAGGCCTGAAGACACACAACACAGCAAATGTGGAAGCTGCTGTCTTGCTCAGTGAAATTCATGTCTGCTGGAAAAGGAGGCCTCAAGCAGCCAGCATAAATTGCAGCAGCCCTCACGGCCTGCATCAGTTCACACCAGGGAATAAAACCAAAGCATCTCGGCGTGAATCTTCCCCAAGATACGCTCCATTGCTTTTTGCTCGCCAACAAGAACTAGGACATAAGTGTTCTGTTATCTGTCATTATCTGTTTTCATGTTCTCACAAGCAAATGGGTAATATTCCCTCAGCAGGTAGCACTCTGCAAGGCTGGCCCTGGGAACAGATGAGTGCATTCATTGCAGGGACCTTTGCACTGAAACTGAACCCAGCAGAGCTCTGTGGCACTGGGCTGCAAAGGCAGGCAAACAAACAGCAAAGGGGACAGTGAAGTCATGCCAAACATACACTGTGCAGTTGATTTCCAGATTTGGTTCACTATCTGTATTAGCAAAGAACAAAGGAAGAGAAAGACTTAAAATATGATGCATGATAAAAACATTTCTCAGCGGGAGGATTTTAAAAGTTTTCCGTTAGGCATCATCTGCTCTTTAAGCCTTGAATAATGTTTCATTTTCAGAATTTATATCGCAAATAATAGCCACATTTTCTTTCTTTTAGAAGTATCTGTGCAGGTCTTCAAATAGTTGGCTATCAGTTTGACCAAAGAATACTGAATAGATTGCTCTCCCAACCAAGGCCTCAAGAGATAAGAGGATAATAACACTGCACATTGGCCCTTAGTGATCCCCTCAACAGACCTAGCTACTTCCCAGCACAGACTTCTTTTTTTGGGAGCTGGCAAAGTTCACTCCAGCAACTTGTGCAGCATTTCCTGCTGTCCCTTTTCTACTTTCTCAAGAAAACTGGGACAGAACAAAACAGTTTTTGAGGCCAGACTCGATTACCATCCCCAAATACTTTACATTCAACATGCCATCTGTGTTTTGTTTTCTTGTTAAGAGGGTTTTGTAACATTTTTTATTATCTACTGTAACTAGAAACAACAGCAGGAAATCATGTAGTGCAAAGCAAGTATAGTGAATGATTTGGCTTCACAATCACTGGCCATCAATCCTCCACTTGAAACCTCTCCACTGCAAGCCTTTTCCATCCTCTCTGGCACATGTACCTATGAGAGAGAGAGGATGCAAGTGTGGGGCAAAAGCATGCACATGGCAGAAAGGCAGGAGACGGTTAAAAACACTCCCCAAAAATAAGGCATAGCAGGGTTTGATGTTGCAGATATCATTTGCAAACAGCATGCAAACTAGTTAGCTCATTGCTAATTTTTCTGAGAGGGACAGAAACTTTTTTGCATCTTTGGTCAACCCAAGAGATTATCTGACTGTCCAATTTACTCGGTCCTGTGCTCTCAGCAATTTGATTAACAGCTTCGTTGATTAATAGTGATTAGTTTAACCAATGGACTTAACCTCAGAATTAATGTGCGGTCAGTAATTTAAGTGACTTGTAAAAAAAAGTCATCCTGATTGCTGTCTTGCAGCCCATTTTCCATTAAATCTTTCTTTTAATTTGTAACCTTCTGCTTTGCGTAAAAACTCACCATCTCACATAACTCCAGTTTCAGTGTTTGGACTCCTCTGTATACGCTAAGTGGAGGAAAAAAGGAGGAAGCAACATGGATTATGATATCCTAGTGTAGGGTTATTGTA
>VYZR01121312.1:89946-106332 GCA_013400675.1 Oxylabes madagascariensis
ATTGCACTCGCTGCATGCCAGGGAATAGGAAATTTCATTTTCAAGGACTCCCTGGGGGGCGGAGATAAACTACAAAAGTCACAACTTGTCATAATTAAACACTCATGCCCATTACACACAAAGGAAATTATGCACATTTATCTAGGTCATTGAAACATTCATATGGCAATACTATACAGGAACGTCCATTAATATCCTGTAAGAATTTAGTGAAAGTGTTCTCCCAGAAGCGATGCAAGGCTGTCTCTGATGAAGGTGCTATAACAGCATGGAGGAGGTGGGGGAAGGGATGGGAATGGTTAATGTATTTCCAGAAGGAATGCAAAAATACTTAGGTGGGTATACAAACCATTCCTTCTCTGCCAAGTAAAGCATAAATATGTTAATTGGATAAGCTTTTCATATCATTATTCTATATGGTTATAAAGCAATAGCAATGGAAGTGATTTTAAAAGTGATAAACAGCAAGTGTTGTGGTGCTTGGAAGTCGGCTTGGTTCATCTAGTGAAACTTGGTGTACTGGAAGTTGGTAGCTCTGAAAATAGCTCCCACCTCTTCTCTCAGATTTGTATTTATTTTGAGTATCTGCTTTCTGTGGGAATGTGTGTGTGGGTTAACAAATAAGAAAATATTTTTCTACAAATATTGCTGTAGTCATCCATATTCCCTTTACTCTTGTCATCTCCTCAATGGCAAACTGTAGTAATTTTGCCTGCCCTCCGGTACTTCCCAAAAGTCAAAAATACATTTTTCTCCATTAAAAACCCAGCAAGGATTGTTAGAAACAAACCCTGATGAGTTTGGCACTAGCATCTCCTGGGAAATTAATGGCCAGGTGTCACTAATGGCTCTCAGCTTTGTGTCAACACTCCAAGTTACTCTTAATCCCCAGAACAGGCTCTGCTCTTTATTGCTTAATTAGAACACAAAGAGTTCTATGAAAATAACACTGATGGTCTGACTCAAACTCACAAAAGAAGATAAAATGCAGAAGTTAAGGGTTAAAAAAAAAATCCCAGCACTAACACGCAGCCATCTGTGTAAGTAGGTTTTGTTTTATGGCAAACACTGTTAATAGAAATGGCTGAAAATTTATTTTTTTCAGAATCTGATCTTTTGCAGCTAAAAGACCTGCATTCATTTGCTTTTATTCCTAGATTATGGTTTATGCTGTTTGGACCACTGCCAAGTATGTGACAACCCTTGTGTGGGAAAGTGGCATGAATTTTAAGAATGAATGAGTAGTCTTCCAAGTGTTTGTGCCAGAAGCACCTCATTCACTAGTGGTGTTTGTTTTTTACTTATATAAGATGTTTTATTCATCCAATCAAAGAAAAAAGTCTTACCATATGACCCCTGAAATTTGTGCATCTCAAAGAGTCATCTGGTAGAAGAACCCACAATTTTGATATTCCATCAAAATATTGGGTAAAACTCTCACTCAGTAAACATGTTCATAGGAAATCCATGGTAAGTCATGAACCATTTTTTTAATTCAAAAGGACAGGAGTTTGTGATAACATCTGAGGTTATTTCACTTTTGTTCACTTTCAAAATGCTTTTCAAGCTCTGACATGTACAATCGTTTGCTGCTTGAAGAAGTGTTCCATCCCCAGCTCTAGAGGTTGAAAGGTCTGTCTAAAGAAGGGGGCTTTTAAAAAGCCAAATCAATTTAGCCATGAAAGTTTATTCTTCTAGATTCAAACTTTATTGTTGGAATGATCTAAAGATCATTTTTATGAATATGTATAACTTTTTTTTTTGGTATGGATAAAGCAATCCAAATTAAGCCCAGTGCTCTGTTTAAAATATATGGCTTGCAATGTTCGTCTGACTGTCGAAGAAATTTCCAGACCTGAACTAGTAAGACCCATGTCTGGATGTAGATTCAAACACATGATTTTGCTTAAGACACTTTGTTCCAGCTGCCAAAGAAAGAATTTTTATTCTTTAGCTATTTGTGAATCTGGATATACACCAGATACAGTCCTACGGTAAAGCAGGAACACGACCTTTAGACTTTTACAGAAAACCAATGCTAAAACGCAATTCAAGTGATTGTTTTACAATGCATTAAAAAAACCCTTTCTCTTCCAAATTAGCAGATAACTCTAGACTAAGTCCCATTTCCTTCGAGAGGATGTTAGTGAAAATAAGCTATTATTTTATAGGTTTTTATTGATGTCTGTCCCTTGGAAAAATAAGAAAAGCAGTGATGCAGCCATCAGTATTTTGAATGCATTTGGAATACGTGCCATACCTATTAGCAGAGCTATTATCCCTGTCGGCAGCGCTGCTGTGTTTCTGCTAAGCTGCCTCGGAAGGCTCACATACATACAATGCATCCTGTTTCTTCTAAAAAAAAAAAATCACTTAAGCTGACTTCTGCTAATCCCCCTGGCCACACAGAGTGGGCTAAGTCAGGCTGAGGAGCCAATTTATAATCAGATCTCTAGTACCTCTTGCAAGATAGAAATTTAGCTTCACATTTGGAAAAGGCGAGAGGCGGGAGAAAATGTTGGAAGGCTTTCACAGCTATCCCGGTAAAAAAATCTGTGTGAGCTGCCTGTTGGAAATTACTGTAGTAACACAGAACATCTACTGAGCAATATTAGTTATTCTGTTTTTTCTGTCTGTGTGTGTAACACACAAGTACAAGTTTTAACACTGCATATGCACTACAGACTTATGACTTTGTATATTCAAATTAAGCGCTTTTGAGAGATGTGTTGCCTCATTTCTTTCAGCTAGTTCTAGTTTTAGCCTTTTTTAGCATGAGATATAAATTTTACTTATTGTGAAATACACCACACACTTGCACTATAAATTATTTCCCTAGGGTTTCCCTGGGGTAGAAAGGTTGATTTTAAGCAGATTATCTGTCCAAATGTGGCTGTGTGCATTTGTCACTTGAGTGTTCAATTAACTGGAAACTCTTAATAGCCATGTAGGACCTGAAACTTTTGTTCAGCTTAGCCTGTTTGGCTACGCTTCATATGCTGGCAAACAATAACTTTTTTGCACACATGGTACTGTGTGAGGGAAATTTCCCCAAGTGAAGGGAGAAAAGTTAGGGCCCTCATTTTATGCACTGTATAGCCAACATTTGCTAAGCATGATGTGTCAGGTGTTGATCTTGCAGTACATCTCCAAGGCAAAATGAAGTTATGGATGTAGTGTGCCTTGACATACGTGTGCCTCACTGAATATGCTTAGCCTGGGTAACAGGAGAAGTGAAAGGATGATGTACAGGAATCAGGACAGCTCAGCAACCCAAGTGCCCTTCCAAGACTCACTAGTGAGGCCTGAAGCCTCTGCACTGCATCTCTGCTGATCTTGTACATTTTTATAAGCACACCTTCATCTTGCTATGGAGACAGCTCCTAGAAATTGAGAGTTCCTAGGAAATTTGTCTCTTTCCCCAAGAGATTGGAAAAGGCCATTGCCACCTTCTTGCCTTTCTTTTAAATGGATGGATGGATGGATGGATGGTATTTCCTGGAGGAAATGTGACAGAAGTATGTGTTCAGGAAGGAAAGCATCAAAACAGGTAAGTAGTAAGAGCATAGTAGCCTCCTGCAGGAAAGTTGCATCATTCCAAGGGCCAAGGACAGAAACGCCCTGGGGTTGACACCAAGGCAACTGCGTTGGGATGCACCTGCAGGGTAGAGGCCACAAATGGGTAACAACTGAGAAATACCACACATGGCAAAGTGCAGAATTGTGCTCAAAACTGAATGTAAGGCAACTCCAGCTGAGACGAGTCAAGAGAGAGTGGCAAGGGCTGAGGAAGTAAGCAAAGAGGACAAGATTTGCCACAGTATTCTTCCCAGACTGGAAGGTGCAGTGCTCAAGGCAGCTGGTGCTGGGTCTGGGATGGCCCTGGGGTGAGGCAGCAGCACTTCAGCACAGATCTGTGGGTTGCTGAAGAAGTTACTCCTGTGTGTCTGTTTTTCAATAGCATTCCCCGAGAGTTAATGTGCAGTTACAACATACGCACTTACACACTTTCATACAGCATTGGTTGTTTAAGTTATATCTGCATAAAATGAGTGTTCAAAATACTGAGTGGCTGTGTAACCAAGAGTTGAACAGACCTAAACACTTCATGAAATACTAACAAAATAGCTATAAATCTCAAGCTTAAAATGCCCTGGTCAATACATGCAGAATATTTAATCTTACTTTTTCCTCAGGACACACATCATTAACTGCTAATCAACTCAAGCTTCAGAAATCCCTGAGCACTCTTCTCAGTTTTCAAAAATGCAGGCACAAAACAAAGTACTTTTTATCCCACCCTCAGCAAGGGTAACGGGTCCCAGAGGCGTCCAGGTGCAGGCAAACATCCCTGCCCTGCACACTGTACCATGCTGTGCTGGACGCACTTTGCCTGCGTTTTATAGAACTGACACAAAACCCTTCAGGTTGACAAACAGAACTGCTCCGTGGCACATGGGGTTGCCCTGCAATTAGGCAGTGCCTGGGAAGCTGAAGCCAGCAGAATTTGCCTGCTCCTATTAAGTCTGGGCAGGCAGATGCAGCCTCAGTGGGGCTGGGTGGGAGGGAGGCTGGTGGAGGGCTTGCTTCGCCGAGTGAGCTGAGCGGCATCAGGCGCAGAGCAGATCCCTGTTGCTGGAAGTCTTTACTGCTCTGTTGGAATCCAACCTGGGAATGGTCACCCTTTGTGTACAGGGGCTGAGCTCAAGCACAGCCTCTGCAGTGCCCTTATTTGTAAGGGAGGGGTTGCTATTTAATTAGCCTGGTGGGATATGCTGTGCATTTCAACAGAATGAGAGAATGCTGCTTTGTTAAAATGCCTGCTTGCAGATGCTAACAGGAGTAATCGGTGATTCCCCCCAGCATAACGTTTCTGCTGGGGAATATCTGCCCCAGATCCTAGAGCCTCTGACATCCCTGAATAAGTGCACTGCAGCCTTGATTCTGCAGGCTTTTGCTCCAGAGCCTTCTCCTCATCTCTGTAAATCGTTGGGAGATTTATACAGAACGAACAGAATCCAGGTTGCCTTCATCTGAGTTCATATTGTGTGCCAGTGAGCTTGGCCACTTCTTTCCGCTTCATCCTCTTTCTTCTGCCTTTTCTTCTCTGCCTTTTCCTTCCACAATTATTATTGCAGGGGGCTGCTGATTAAGGTGAAAGCTCAGAAGTCAAAATACAGCAGAATCTAATCCATCAGGTGCAAGGAGCCCTGCACTGAGTTGGAGATAGATAGACGCAGGATTAGATACGCAGGACAAGCACATGCAGGGGCACTTGTGCTGGACTCCTGCCAGGCCCAGAACCAAGCCTGAAGGAATTGCTTTTCCAATGACCCCATATTTTTCCTACTGGGCTCAGCTGCCTGAGCAGTATGTGGGTCTGAGGTGGCACTGGTGAGGCTGTACCTCAAATGCTGTGTTTGGTTTTGGTTCCCTTGGTTCAAGAAAAACACTGAGGTGCTGGAGCATGTCCAGAGGAGGTGGTGAAGGGTCTGGAGCACAAGTCTTACAGGGAGCAGCTGAGGGAGCTGGGGTTGTTTGGCCTGGAGAAAAAGAGGTGCAGGGTAGACATTATTCTCTACAACTACCTGAAAAGAGGTTGTGGCAAGGTGGGGATCAGTCTCTTCTTCGATGTAACAAGTGACAGGGAGAGAGGAAATGGCCTCAAGGTGCACATGGGGAAGTTTAACTTAGATATTAGGGAACATTTCTTCACTGAAAGAGTGAACAGGCACTGGAATAGGCCTGGAAGTGTTCAAAAGGTATGTGGATGTGGCATTTGGGGACATGATTTAATGATGACTTGACAGTGCTGGGTTAATGTTGGACTTGATGATCCCAGAGGTCTTTTCCAACCTGATTTTAAGATGAGTAATAAACCTGTGCTTCATCACATGTATGGACAAACTCAGACCTCCACGATCTCAGACATCTCTCTGCCAGACTAACAGTCAGAGTAGATGTGCCTCCCCACCCTCTGCCCATCATTCTGCTGGAGGGGTCTCCAATTCCTGGTGTCCCACCTGGTATAGCCGTTTTCCAAATCCATAAGGGGCGTGATACTGCACTGCTAAGGGCACCTGCTCTGCCAGCAGCCCCTGGCCTCCAGGCCAAGCACGATGAAACATCTGCCCCACTGCTCCGGGCAGGGCCTGTCTGCAGCAAAATGACTGAATCCACACTATGTGATACACTGAAGTGTTCATCTCAATGGCCCCATGGCTATGGGTTCAAATGAAGGAGTCAGGCTATTGAGCCAGCTATCTCTGCACAAAATACTTCCCTAGTAATGGCTGCCATGTTGCTCAGTGTGGAGGGGGGAGCAGGTTTTGACATAAATTGGACCAAAAAAAATGAATGACCTGGATGATTAGTAACAGGTACTTGAACTGAACCTTCATCTGAAGAAGGAAGGCATGGAGGACTCTGGAGGGCTGTGCTAGTTCTGCTGAAGAGAGCTGCCTGGTGTGTAGCTCATTTCTGTGTTGGTCTGAGCCTCCTCGCCGCAGGCTAGAGGACATTACCATAGCTGGCTTTTATTTTTCCATTCTAGAGGGACCTTTTAATGAGAAGGCTTTGCCTCACAGATGTCCCCCTTCTCTGAGTCAGTCTGGTGTAAGAGAAATAAGAATATGGCCCAGAGGGACTAATCATATAAATAAGATTTTAGGATTCGACTCAAGTAATAAATGAAAGACTAGCAATTTGGTATTATGAAACCCCAGCTGCATGAACTCTCAACTTCAGCCTAGTGCCTGTGCCAGCTTCCAGCTGGCTATCAGAAATCATTTCCACTTCAGCGAGACCAATGTTGAAATGTCCCCTTTATCCTTTTCCAAACCATGCCCACACATTCTAGCTCTATTTATTTTTACTACAATTTGAGCAGAAAAGGTGGCCTGACATCACTCCAGGAGCAGTGCAGCGTTCGTTTGAATGCTTCAAGACTGACGCCCGCCCTCCTTCCCACCCCACCAGGCTCAGAGTTCCGCCACAGCCTGTCCCCTCAGCCCCGACCCACTCAGGCATGCTGCATGGGGGCACAGAGCCCAAAACATGAACCAAAGTGAAAACAGAAGGGAGGAAAAAAAAAAAAAAAAAGAGCCTATTTCACAGGTTTTTACCACAGTTTTGCCAAGGTTTGCGAGATATGGGTCTGGCTGGGCCTTCTCACCTTTGAGTGTGTTGCAGCTCATTCATCAGGAGTAGGTGGTGGGGGGCCAGGGGTGGCTTTTGCTGAGTGGCGTTGGCTCACGTTCACCGGCTGGCCTGGGCTTTCCGGAGGGGGGGAATGAAATTCCCCACCACCCCGTCCTGTGAGCTCTGATCACGACATTTCAGCTTTCCTGCTGGGTGTGGCTTGAAGCAAGGAAGGTGGTGCAGGCACCACCCTGCCGTGGCTCCATACCCCAGGCAAGTGCTGCTGTAAAGAGTTTTTTGTGGAAATTTCTGGGTGACAGCAGCTGCAGGACAGCTGCTCTGGAGGTGGCTGTATTTTGTGTGGGAACCATATCTCTGTAGGGGTGTGTGGTGTGAAGCCTGGGGGAAGCCCTTCAGGGTGGGCAGCCAGGCAGCTCCCATGGCCACCGAGGGCAGCTGCCCCTTCACTGGGGCCCACTGTCACCACTNTCTTTTTTCTTTTCCTTCTTTCTTCTCTCCTTTATGTCTCTTTCTCCCTTGATTTCTCTCCTACTCCCCCCTCTNGGAGGGGGGGAATGAAATTCCCCACCACCCCGTCCTGTGAGCTCTGATCACGACATTTCAGCTTTCCTGCTGAGTGTGGCTTGA
Organism: Oxylabes madagascariensis; assembly: GCA_013400675.1. NCBI lineage: Eukaryota > Metazoa > Chordata > Aves > Passeriformes > Timaliidae > Oxylabes > Oxylabes madagascariensis. Next base: position 97,735 of record VYZR01121312.1, read on the forward strand.
AGCAAGGAAGGTGGTGCAGGCACCACCCTGCCGTGGCTCCATACCCCAGGCAAGTGCTGCTGTAAAGAGTTTTTTGTGGAAATTTCTGGGTGACAGCAGCTGCAGGACAGCTGCTCTGGAGGTGGCTGTATTTTGTGTGGGAACCATATCTCTGTAGGGGTGTGTGGTGTGAAGCCTGGGGGAAGCCCTTCAGGGTGGGCAGCCAGGCAGCTCCCATGGCCACCGAGGGCAGCTGCCCCTTCACTGGGGCCCACTGTCACCACTGTTGGTCCTGTTGTAATTAATGATAATTTAATGTGGCTGTTGCTGACCTGGGGGAGGCACTGCCATTAGCAGGATGTGGGGAGATGTTGGTGGCCGGGGGACAGGGGGAGGGTGGTCCTGCAGACCCCCTTGCATGGCAGCTGGCAAGACAGGGCATCTGAGGGGAGCAGGGCCATAAGAACTTGCCACTGGCTTTATTTTTAAAGAAAACCCCAAATCCCTAATTTCTGATGGGGGGGTTCAATGCTGAAGGGGGAGGCTGGGGGGACTCTCGGGGGGAACCACCAGGCTGGGTGGGTGTGAGCTGTCCCCCTCAGAGGGACAGAGGTCCAGACCAGAGTCAGTTTGGTGTGCCAAGGGGCAGGAAGGACATGACAGAGGTCATCAACCCAGCCTGAGGTGTCCAGGGAGGAGTATGGCTGAGTGTGCAGTACCTGTGGTGTGTCAGCGTGTTCTGGGCATGCAGTTCTCTGCCAGCCTGGTTCATTTCTGTCACTGGGAACTGAGGCACAAGAAATCATTAGTCACTTTTAAGGATTTTGACCATCATACATGGTCATAGGTCAACGTCAGAATATCCTCAACTGCCAGCTCTTTTCTTAAGAGCTAGATCACCAACAACTGGGGTCTTCAGGTTGTTCTAGTTGGTCCAACCTGTCCCTCTTTTAATGTCTTCCTTCCTTCCTTCCTTNCTTCAGAGACTGTGCAGAACTGCAAATCTATTTGCAAGGCAGAAGTGTGATACACTCACAAAGTTGCCTGTGAACACTCCTATCATTGCTGATCTTGCAATGGCTATAAAAAAATCCTTCAGATAGACAATGCCTTTCAATAAACCAACAACCCTCTTCCAAACCAACCTAACAATAATTCAGCCTCTTACTTCTGACATGCTATCGTTGCTGTGCACAGAAACGCAAACATTTGCTGCTTATGGATGTGTGGGGACAGCAGCACAGTGGCAATGGCTGCATGGCCATGCCACCTGCAGGGTTTTCTGTTCTGCTGCTCAGGTTGGCCTGGCTTTGTAGTAAAGCTGCCAGCAGCTCTCCTGCCAGCTGCAGCACAGCCCACTCCCAAAGATGTGCTGCAGCTCGTCTTTGAGCACTGTGACAGCTTCCCCAAAATCTATCAAAGGATCAAGGGTGCTTTAGGCTTGGTGTTTTTTCTGCCGAGGAGAGCAATCAGCTATTTCCGGGAACTCAGAACAGGTTCTCCTTCGCCTCATTATCTGTAACACCCTTAGCTACGAAGCAGTGTCTTGCTAATAACTGGCTTTTGCTTATTACTATGAAATTATTCTTCTGTGCCATATGCCATCTCTATTCCTCTTCCAAAAACGTGCTAAGGACTCCATTAGTGGCATCCACTGCTTATTGGGATCACAGCAAGCAGACAGTGCTTGAAATGTTCCTATTCACATGGGCATAACGTGTTAGAATTCAGAACTTCAAAACACATAAACAACAGAGGAGAAAGAACACTCCCTTTGTGCTTTAACATTCACTTCTTTATTGAAAAATGCAAATTCTTTCACAGTGAGATGCCCTGAGAAGGCACAGATACCAAACCAAGGGCACTAACACTAAATGAGAATTTCCCCTGCACTTGTCTGCCTCTGACTAAGCCTGGCTAAAATCTGTAAAGAACCATAACCAAAAGCAAAGCCATAACCATTGCGGTGCTGTCAGAGTCAATCTCTACTGGGCTATAAGGAGCAGAAAGAGATTACATGAGTCCATGCCAGGAAATTTAAAGGGTCAGTAGTTGAAAGTTGTGACTTGTAGAGAGACTCAACAATCAGCCAGGGAATAGTGAAAACTGGGAAGGTTCTTCCTCCTGTGGAGGAGAGCAGAGCCAGGCTGATTTTATACCAGAGCCCCTGCTTAAAAACAAGAAACAGATTAAATCCATCACAACAGTGTATGGAAAGGCTCTTATCTGCCCTATTTTTTGCTGGCAGATCTCCAGAAGGAAATTATTGTGGGGATCTTTGATGCTATCTGGCACCTATACAAGCTCATGTATATGGAAAAAGCAAAAGAAGTGCAACCAATAAAGTGGAAACCAAAGCAGGACAAGTCCTGAATAAACCAGGTGAGAGACTAGGAGAATTTGGGTGGCAGACTAAAGTAGCATATGCACTTGTTTTTAAGGTGTATGCTCAAAAGCAGAGAGACATACAAACCCATTTATGAAAAAGGCACAGCGAAAAAACTTTATGCATAGGCTAGTGAAGGTTAGAAGGATATGCCACTCACCCTCTCCCCCCACGGGAGAGTTTCCTGTACTCTGAGTGCTGCTGAGGTGGACACACACTTACTGAATGTCTCTCATGCTCAGCACACACTTCCCCATGCTTGGCACACACCTTTAGACACCGTGCTTCCTTTGCAAACTTCTGTCCCCTCAGAGACAAGCATCGTCTTCTGGTGAACAAGTGAAGGAGCCCCTGGTCTTTGGGCTCCTCCCAACTTTTTCTGCACAGCTCACACAGCTCACAGGCAAGGTCTGCCTCACTCCCTGGTAGAGCTCCACTGCCCAGCTTGCAGTTGGCTGGCCACTGTAAGCTTTCGCTAGAGCAGAGCAACTTGACAGATGCTTAACTGCTAACAGAGCCAGAGCAGACATTTTGGGAGCTAAGCAGGCATGGAGAAATTTGGAATATGTCTCATTTCTCCCAAATGACTTGTCTATCACCTCCCTATTCCCTTATTCCCAGAGACTACAGGGCTGCTGATAAATGGCCTAAACCCTTCCAAGAACTCCACCATACTCATTATCAAGAACATTGCTGAGAAGCATGAATGTAGTCAGAGTGGGGGTCAGAAGAGGGGCTCTGTTTTTTTACTCATTATCAAGAATATGGCAGGGGATTTGCAAGTGCATTTTGTGCCTGGGGTGGCAAGCTCAGTGTCAGCCTTCAGTACATGTTGCAATGGCAGACTGCTTGCTGTGAGGGAGTTCTGCAGGCTCATCACTGTGTTACTTCTCACACCTTCTACCATCCCACACACACACACTGAGGAACACCAGTATCTATCTTAATCTAACTACTAGGCATCTAGTAAGAGCCTTGGTTCCCTCCCTAAATAGTGAACAGAAGGTGAGTCCGACCCCTCAAAAGGGATATTCACCAAGGAGTTGCTTTCTCTCTTTCTGGTAACAATAGAGGCTTTTAAATATAAATAACCAGCTCAAGTGCCCAGCTTTCAGATGATTGAAATGGTCAAGCAGGATGAATTCCACACACAATATATAATACTTGTACATTCATTTTCTTGCTTTGCATAAAAATGTGTATCTATTATATTGGGGGCATGTGAAAGCACACATACACATAGAAGAGGAATGGATTTATTGTGCAAGGCTAAAGCATCTCAAGCCTTCTTACTCCACATAGTGCTGGCCAAGGCACTCATCAGGCATTGAGAAGCTGTGACCACTTTGTGCTGTGGTGCAGACTTGGCCATGGAGGCTGGGCTGTTTTCCTGATCTGCCTGAAATTACCTCAGGGCCTACTACAGAGACTATGGCATTCTTATTTAAAGTATTTTCTTTCTTCTTATGTCTTGGTTTTGTGATAAATCAAATTATTTGGCTGTTATCTCAATCCTTCAACATTAAACAATTCATTTTAGCGTTAGGCTTTTATGATCAATAGAAAGCTCTTAATCAGAGCTGCCAGCAGTGCTCCTTTTATTTAAGGCTCATGAAGATTAATGAAAACATATCTGATCTCAGTTGTGCTAATTTTTGCTAGCTATGGCAGGTTCTCCCAACACTCCTGTGAGGGTGACCAGCTCTGATCCACTTCATGCATCATCATGAACATGCTGACTGGTCCTCACAGGCAGGGATGTATTCCCAGCTCCACACCCACTTACCACATGAATGCCATCACCCACTGAGGACCATGGCTGTAGGACTGTAAGTGAATCCAGGATCTGGCCCTGAGGGAACACACATTACCGAGGATAACTCAATAAACAAAAAATGGAAGCCTGGGCTGGCAACCAAGGCCCAGGATGAGTTGGCACATCTGGTGAACAGAGTGGGAGTAAAAAAGGAACAAAAAAATGTTTTAATTGGATTTATTCATATATTCCCATGGAAGCCTGGAAGTGTGGGATGCCACATGAAAAAAAGCACATAGTGTGAGCCCATTTCTTCCAGCTTGTGGCAAGCAGCACTACTAGTATTAACAAATAGAGGGTTCACTCACTGTCACCCAGAATAGCAATAACCGAGCAGCTCAGAATAACTTAATAACACTTCACTGGATTCTTTTAAGTGAAAATTTCAATTCAAATTTCAGCTGTTTCTTACTGTTTTGGGGAGTAATTTGGTGAGGTCACAACTGAGGACAGAGCAAAGATGACATTACCACTGAGTGGAGATGATAAGCAGGGCTGGTCCTGAGAAGGAGAAACCCAGGGTGGGTCAGACCACAAGTTCACAGACATACTGCAGCTCAACTCAACTCCTGATGGTGTGTGATGAATGTTGTTAAAATCTATTCTGAAGAGATTAAAAAAATAACCCCAAGAAGCCAGTGAACTTGTGGGAGGAAAAAGTGTATTTGCAGCTACTGTGTATGTGGGTACCCTCAAGTCTATTGAGGCATTATCAGGTTATCAGGTTAAATCTGTGCACTTTGGTATGCCAGTACATAGTGTTATGTACTGCTGCTGCTGTATTTCCAAGGATGCAGACACTGCCATCCATTGGTGTGACTCCATCACCTCTGCGGAATTTTGACCTCATTAAAAATTTTGAATTTAAAAGACAAAGACACAAGACCAGTAAATAGGAAAATATTCTAGTTTCCATTTAGAAATAATAATAATAATCATCATCATCATCTAAAAATCATACAAGGAATAGAGAAAAATCATGAGGCAAAAAGTTTTAGGAGTAAATGGCTGGGTAGTTACAGGGCATAAGCAGATGCTATGCGGTCATTCAATGAAATTACCACAAAGGCTGATCTGAAAAACTGGCAGGTCTTGTAAAAAAAATGCTTCTGAAGGCAGCAACACCATGTCTGGTAAGTGAGAGGAAAGATGGGACTGTGTAATAGACAATGCCAACAACAATTTGTGTATTTTTGTTTGTGCCAAGGAAAATTCACTTTTTTAGTTTATTCTCTCCAGTCACTTCATACAACAAAGAGAAAACATTTCACTAGTAATTCCTAGGGAAGATTTTATTCATCAGGAAAGGTGATGATTAAATATGCAAGTGGAAGCATAAATGGTATCCATGAATACCCACCCCTTCTGAAAAAGAGAAATAGTCTAATGTGTATAAAGGGTGCCTTGCAATAAATTTCTTAAAGCAATAAGAAAATTTATTCTCTTTTTTAAAACGACTGGGCCACTGACTCATTGTGTGGGCAAGTCTTAGGACTTTGCATCTCATTCACTCCAGCAATTCAACTGGATGAAAGCAGAATGGATGGAAGCATGCTCCAATATTCAATATGCTGCAGATGCTGCTGTTAAAAGAAGCATTCCTGGCTAAATAAGCTCACAATGCAAACCCAAGGAAACCAGAGATAGCTGCAGGCACCAGTGCAAAGAGCAGTGTTTGTGTCTTCTCTTGAAGCCTTTGTGCTGTTGTAGATCTTAATAGTCACTCAAGCTTACAGCTCAAAGTACAGTGGATTGGATGAGATTTAAAATTGCTTCTATCCTGTTTTTCAGGTAATCTTTATAATAAATTCAATATATATGTAGGTAAAACAATATGAAACTCTTGTTTGTTTACTTCACATATAGCCCCAGGATGTTTTGATGTGTACACAGCCAAACCTGTAAACATGCTGCTGCCTGGAACGGTTGTGAAGTGGTTAACCAAGAGACGAACCTATTTTTAAAATATTTATACATAAAACCTTATTAATTATTCCCATCGCAAAATGATTCTGTAAGCTGGAATCATTAAAAGGGTGCATGTGACATATTTTAAAGTAAATCCCTCTTCATGGAAAAATATCCTTTCAAATAATAAATATTCAGTGCACAAAACTGAGGTACACGGTAGACAGAAATATAGGTTAAAATCTGGCTTTGGGACCCAGTTCAGCACAGCGTTTAATTGTATGTAAGCACTTAGATCCTAATGCAGCAGAGCACTAATTCACACATTTAATTGCCACGATGAATGAAGACCTAAATAGGAATGGGATTACACATTTTTAGCATTCTTAGTAGTTCTTCCTGTTTAGCAGATGTTTAATGCTTAATGTTTTACTGAGCTGGATCTAGGCTAAATTTATTAACAGAAAGATTTAAAATTTCTTCAGGAAATTTCAAGCATGTTCCTGAGGAGAGTCAGAGCTTTTTATTTTTTGAAAACACTGTAAATCCTGGAGATACTCTGGACTGTGGCTGAAAACCAAACTGTTTCACTGGGTTTTGATAATTCTTGTGCAGCCAGCCTGCACTGGAGCACGTGGAATCACCTCCTCAGTGTCCTACCAGAATGAATTAAGCATCCAGGGAGTGTGCACCAACATCACAAACTTGCATACTCTTCTTCCAGGACCAACTTTCATAAACAACCTCAGTGAGTGAAAGGGAGGACAGGCTATGCACTTACCTTCTTATCAGTTTTCAGCAGGCAGGGCAGAATAATTAGCATTGCTCTTGTGCTGTACATGCAGGAGGAAAAATGTAGGCAATGCTTGTGCAGAAATTACTGTATGCAGTTCTGGTCAGTGTCCTAGTTTTGGACAGGTGTCTGCCAGGGAAAGCTAGAGCTTCCCTTGAAATGGAGAATGTAAACCCCCTTCCCTCCAAATTATTATAATTTTGCAATTAAGGACTTTTAGGCAAAGATTTAGGAATAGGAATAGCAGTTAGACAGTCAGCCTCTATCAAAAGGGATATAGATGAAGTAGAGAGGGTAGAGAGAAGGATGAAGGGGTTGATGAGAAGCACAGAACCTCTAACATGTGAAGAAAGAATAAAGAAACCAAGAACCTGTTCCCTTACAGCAGTAGCAGAGATGATAGATGCAATTTGTGACTGAGGGCAATAGATTCACAGCTGGCATGGGGAAGGTGGTCAGGGAGCAAATTTTGATTTCTTACCACAAGAGTTCAGAGTCACCCCATGAAACAAAGGGGCAGCTGATTTGAAAACTGACACAGAGAAGAAGCTGGTTTCATACTGTGCATAATTACAGGTGTGCAACTCATAGCCATAAATGGCCCAGAGCAACTAAAAAGGGGACTAAAAAAGTTCCTGAGGGAGGGCCTATTGTGATAGATGAAATTGAATCACAAACACAGCCTCTGGCTTGGCAAGCCTCTGGCAAGACCTCTTGCAGTAGGTGGAGACAAAACATGGGTGAGGACAAGGGTGATGCTGCACCATCCTTTTTTTGCATACTCTTTCTAGGTGTCTGCTTCTGGCAGTTCTTGCCCTTGATAAGCCTTTGTTCTGATAGAGTATTTCAGGGACTTAGGTTCTTATGCACCTCTTAAGTGAAAATGGATCCCACCTGCACCCCCCCATTGTGGAACCCTGGTAAACTGCCCCACAAAATGGCTAGAGGTGGGGTTAATTCCCACAATCTTCTCTCCTTTAATAAAGCTACTGTTCGACAAAGAACTGGTTCCTCAGGCAACAATGTCTCCCCATAGGACAAAAACCACTACTGTGTGCTCTCTGACTTCATTGTCTTGATTTAAGATGGAGGAAAAAGGCAAGGTGTGCCAACTCATTGCTGATTTGATGGAAAAACTGAGTTTGCACAGACCAAGAGCAACTATGTTGGCATGTTGTAGTCACTAACTATGGTTACTTGAATGGGGAAGATGGTGCTGCTGACAGAGGGGCCAAGTGTCAGTCCATAGGGGACACAACAGGTCTTCTGCATACCTTTTCACACACAGTCAGGTCCTAGAAGGACATTATCATTGTAGATGCTTTTGACTCGTTTTTCTCAGAAAAGCCACTGTCTGCCAGTGGTTTTTTTCTTGCCTCGAAAACACAGTACACTCAGGGGCATTTTTTTAAAGTTGCAGCAGCAAGAACAACCCAAACTATTTGGGCCAGTGCAACCAAGGAACACAAATTTGAAATATTATTGTGAAATCAGGAGTTAAACTCTTGCCCAGGTAACAGTGCACTAATTTTGGAGGGGAGAGATATGGCTTCAAGTTTTAAGTCTAGGCAGAATTGGGATGGGTGGAGTATGATGTTGGGAATGACGTACTGGTGCATTGATTTATTTGCAAAGGACACTGACATCTGATCTGGCATCCCCATTCCAGCTTGGTTTCCTCCTGCAGCTGCTTCAGTATCCCCTCCCCTCATCGAA